>CAUDNR010003957.1:30543-72326 GCA_958430865.1 Entrophospora sp. SA101
TTTTTTTGTTTTAGTATTTTGAAGTTGACCAATTGTTACTATAAGCAATTAATGATTATAGATGATCTGCACCGTAGTTAATAATGGAATTTTATTACATGCAAAAAAAAAAATTTTTTCGAGTTGTAAATTTTGTTTTATTAAATAAATTTGTTTGATTTTTTCATTCATTGTTCATGTTTCCTCTTGATCATATATCTTAAATTGGTCACGTTTACAATCATTTTGACATTCGTTATATTAAGGTTATTTTGATTATATCGAGAGATATGGTCAAGAGAAGAGTTGGAAAGATAGTTATTCTTCAACCAAGTCGAAAATCAACCCTTTAAATACATTTTCAAGTAGTACGGTTTAATTTATTAGACTATTTTAAATAGTTGCTTCCAATTTCTTAAATTCGAACTATTTGTTAATGTTAATGAAACAATTGTTCGTGAAGTGATTGTTGACAAAATGAATCAAACCCACATTAAATGTTTTATTTTTAAATTCATGATTTTAATTGGTCAATCAATCAACAATTGCGTGGTTAAAATTTTATGTTACATATTGTATAATAACGAACAATTATTTCATGTGGCCGAATGTAGAAGGTTGAGTTCCGTGCGCTGAAATGGCCTAGAGGAATTTCTCTACGAAAAAATAACAAAAAAAAAATTTTTGGACGGCTGTCCTATTTATATGTTTCGAATTTAATAAAATAGACTATTGTCTTGGCCCGATTGATGTTATTTTTTTGCAGAAGACGCAAAACCCAGCTTAATTGAATTTTTATTCTCGCGTAGCACGGTATGTGTGTTTTGCGACACGAAAAGCTCACATTGCGTTCTCAGTTATAAGCTTGTTCTTTTTACAAATAAAATCAAAATGATTTTTTCTATGTATTACTGTCATGTATATAAATAATCATGACTACACTAATATTTTTGATGATTGGCAGTCAAAAAATTATCTACTGTTCATAGTAAAATTCGTGTTATCTACACTCTACCCTTAACTTGTAGCTTGATTATTTATGGACTCAAAGATGGTGCTGTTGTTGGAGTACGCCCCATATATATACATACCAAGGTCATCTTTTGGTGAGCTCAATTACCTCCCTTACCTGCTTGGCTTCTATGTAAATCCATGACACCGCCATCCCGTTTTGATGTATACTTTTTCATCAACATCCCGAGAAATTGCTCTTGATCCTGTGAAGGAGGTTCATAAAGAGCTAAAACGTCATTGTAGAATAATAGAGGTAGATGAGTTTCATACAAGCCAGATAATTAGTGATTTCTTATTTATATTTTTATATTTAGAATGTGTCCACATCGGAGATATTCTAATTGATTGTGGTATCAATAACATCAGAAGAGTGATCATTCATTATTTATTATTAGTTAGTTGTAAAACATAGTAAAATTCGAATTTACATAGTAATATAAAATTTTACAATCAAATGACTTCTAATCCCCATTTAAAACCCTTTCTGTTGTAGCAGCCATTGCCAAATTTGAGATATAACTTCTTTATCATATGTATCTGCTTTAAGAAAATTTTTAAAGCAGGTTGTTAATAAAACCGAAAATAATCTGACTCTCAAAGTCAAATTTTGCCTTTATATTCATATATGCAAATTTTTGTTTGACGCGTCCAATTGCAAGTATAGGTAGAAATAAATGTCCAAATATTACATTATTTGCAGATTTTTGATCACTTAGGTATGTCTTTTATAGTAAAACCATTTATTTTGAAAGTAAATTAAATTTTTTCTTTACCTACAGTATATACATAAATAATGATTAGAATAATAAACAAACAACAATAATGATTAAATTAAAAGGTGTTTTATCTCTGACTTTATTCATTTAATTATTTATCATAGTGATGTTATTAAATATAAAAGAGAAATTTATATACATCAATAAATGAATGATTGATAAAACGTTCATTTGCTTTGTAAGCTTCATAAATCTTATCCTTAATTGATAAAATGTTTGTTAGTATATTTTGTTCATATATTTTGTCCTTAAAGCTTATACAAACTATTAAATAATTAATAAAATGTTCATTTTTGTAAAACTTGCTTTGCAATCTTCATAGATCTTGTCCTTAACACTTACTTCAATCATTCCTACACAAACTATTGAATAATCAATAAAACGTCCATTTTTGTAAAACTTGCTTTGCAATCTTCATATATCTTGTCCTTTAACACATAATTCGATCACTCCTATAGAACTATTGAATAATTGATAAACGTTTGTTAGTATATTTTGTTCATAGATCTTGTCCTTAATGCTTACTTTGATCACTCCTATACAACTATTGAATAATTGATAAAACATTCGTTAGTATGTTTTGTTCATAGAACATGTCCTTGATGCTTACTTCAATCACTCTTATACAACTATTGAATAGTTGATAAAACATTTGTTGGTATGTTTTGTTCATAGAACTTGTCCTTAATGCTTACTTTGATCACTCTTATACAACTATTGAATAATTGATAAAACATTCGTTAGTATGTTTTTTTCATAGATCCTGTCCTTAACACTTACTTCGATTACTCCTATAGAACTATTGAATAATTGATAAAGCAAAATCGAGTGGACTTACCCGAGGGTTAAAAAAACCAACAACAACGATGATAAGAAATTCCCACGCAAAGCATTAAAATCCAAACATCTGGATTTTGAGGAACAATTCATGAGTTTCAACAGCAAGAGAAAGACCACAAATCACATCAGGGAGTCGGGTAAAAAAAGGAGTGCAGGCCATGACCCACAGGAAGAATCAACATCAAGGGCAACGAAACTGACACATACAATGAACGAAGTTGTTAGCAACAATAAAGGTTATACGGATGCAGTAGAAAAATCATACAACATTGAAAATGATGACGATAATAATGAGAATGAAACAGTGGTAAACGACGATGGTGATGAGAGTTGTGGCACTGAATAATTTTTATTATTCTTTGTATTTTTTTTTTTCGCAATAAAAATTACGTAGATCAAATTTTTTTTTCTATTTGTATTTGTATGCAATAAAAATTATGTATATATACGTATAGTACTGATCTGCCCATCTCTAATCATGAATTTCCTGTCATCAACAGAGAACCAATCCTTCATATTTGTTGATAAATCAATTATTCGTGATGATCTGTAATGTAATATGGCTCTTTCTATTGCTGATGTTTTTTTCTTCTTTTGAATTGCTTTTGCATTTGTGGATATGTTTCTGGCAGTAATATCACCAACATTTTTACCAGAGGGTAGAATCCTTTTTTTTTTGACTACTAAGTATAGAATCGAGGGTTTCTTCAGGAGCTGGGACATCTTCGTCGTCATCTTGTTCGTTATCCTCACTACCTTGCTCTTCGGAGGAATCTTCATCATCTGGAAACAGGTCAAGAGGAGCCAATTTCTTAATCTTAGTTCCATCCGGTAAAGTATCCCCCTAAAGAAATTAAACTCAATTACTTCTGTAAAATGTTTTTTTTTGCGGACAAAAATTTAAGCTATATATCAATCCTTTTTCTTGATGACGCTTTCTTTTTTTGTGATTCAACTGACTCTTCTTCATGAGAACGGACTCGCTTACGTTCTAGTAATATTGCCAATATTCATCATTATTCAGAGAAGAATACATATATATGAAAATTAAATGCATTACCAAAACGTAATTTATCTTGCGTGATACTGAAAATTGTATTGTTGACGTCCTCATATAATTCTGAAACTCGACCAATCATCTTGTTAGTATTGAGGTTCACCACCGTATTCAATGTTTCTAAAAAAAATGGACAATTCCTCCAGAAGATGTCGATTTTAACTGAATTTGCCTCTTTCTAATGGATAAAATAGAAAAGAACAAAAACCCATTCAGACGTATCCTAAAGGTGCCCGATAGACGTATCCATCGGCTGTCAGACATATCCTAGCACCTTCTGGGTAAATTAATAACAAATCACGTTGCAAAGAAGTTATGCCCATTCAGGCATATCCTAAAGGTACCTGATAGACATATCCATCGGCTGTCAGACGTATCCTAGTACCTTCTGGGCTCTTCATGATTAAAATAAACAAAAGTTTCAAATCTTAAATTTCTTTAAAGCTTCTTCTGCTAACTCCCGAGCTGTTTCACCATCACGAGGTTCTAATAGTTTCAGGTCATTCAAAATTGCTTCTAAATACGTCCTGTAGGTACGATGCTCCATATCAGCCCATTTATGTCATGTGACATATTAATTATCTGATCGATTACTGTAATATGTCTCGCAAATCTAGAAATAACAAACGTAAAATTCAAGGTAGGTTCACTATGAATCCTACACACATCCGGAAAATATAAAAAAATTTTACACGTGCCAATTGTAAGTTTAATAATAAAAAAGTGTAAAACTTACGTCGGCACTGTAAGATTTACACAATATTACGTCGGCATCATAATATTTATGCAAGTTTACGCTAAATTAATTTCCTGATGCAATATTTACAATTTCAAAACAGGGATAAGTCTATGCACATCATAAGTGAGAAGCATATAACTATCATAAATAGATATGAAGGCAGTATTATCACAGAGAGGTATGTATATACCTCGAGGCAAATAATGATAATCTACGTCTTCATCGGGAAGAAAACAATCAAATTTCTGGAATTATAAAATGCCTTTTTTTTCGGTAAAGAATCCATTGTATCCACAGCGCTTCGTTTTTTTCTCATTACAGATGACAACGACAACGGTGGTGGTGGTGATTTCTTTTTATTTTTGTTAATCTTATTCCATAAGCTATTATTTACTTTATTAATATCAGCCTATATAAAAAGCAGAGTCAAGTGAGAAATATTTCTCAGTAAGCATAATTAGGTAAATAAAAATAAGATTAAAATAGCTGGATGCAGGAATATACCAATGGTTAAGTTTTTGTTGTATTAAAAAGGAAGATACATAACCTATTCCTTCTCCAGAACCAGTAGACCTTCATCAAAAACTTATATTGATAGATCCCATGATGTTTACTAGGGCGAATCCAATAAACGCATCCAATTCAGTACTTGCAAGGGTAAGAGTTACCCCAATCCTATTAGGGCGAATCCAATAGGTACAAGAACCTGGCTAAGCCCTATTCATCTAGATTTATTATTCTTAATTATACTTACCCTCTTATTTTTTCAGCAATATCACGGACTTCTTTCGGCATGCGTAAATCGTTATTAATGTTATGTAAAGTATTAAAGAATGCTTGATGCGCCTTATCTTTTCCTGCATATTGATAATTATTGATTATTAGAGAAACGTAGTGATTAAGTGACCATATTTTACAAGGAAAAAACTCGAAGTATTTGGCATAAGGGAGTTTTCTTGGACGTAGGCAATAGTAGTAAGCATAATGAGAATAGATTTATGTGTTAGAAGTTTTATGTCAAAAATTGTAAAGCAGTTAGCGAAAAAATTTGCAAGAATCAAACTTACTCAATTAAAAAATCGCGTGTATTTACAAAAATATTGCAATCCACCTTTCCAGATTAGTCAATCTGATGCATGGTCATGTGTTGTACGTACATTAGTACTGAAATTCTAAAAATAATTCTTGTTGCACAGTTCCATTAAAATGTCGTAGCATACTGATTGATTATTGTATCTGAGAGTTTGAAACATTCACAAAGATACATTGTTCGTTCGTTCGATAATTGTACGGTTTTTTATTTGTTATTTGTTTTAGTATCATAAAAACCTTATATTTATAATGGCATTAATATTAGGCAAAACTTTGGCAAGATGCGTCCAATTCATCGGCTCTGTTGGTTGATCTGGTGTTGTATTTATTTTTATTTTTTTTATTTTATTTTTTTTTTTTGTGATCAAACGCAGAAACTTAGAGTAAATTTCTTTGCAAATATAATAGTGGGAATTTGAAACGGTGACAATTACAATATTTCAACCACATGGAATGCACTAAACCTACAAAACTACCCAGTTAAAACCTTCCTGTGTCTGATGTATTCTGGAATCCACCCATTCCTCAAGAAGGGGTGCCAGTCACGACTGATAAAAATAGAAATAATTTAATTTGGGTTTAGAATGAAAACGTGTGCAAAAAATGTGCGGAGAATGTGCAAAATATGCAAAATGTGCGGAGAATGTGTGGAGAATGTGCAGAATGTACAGAAAAAATTTAATAATTTTTTTTTGAAGTCAAAGGAGAACGGAAACAATGGTAACGATAGTAATGGTAATTGTAATTGTAATAGCAATAATTATATATTTACGTTTCAAAGAAATTTTTATTCTATTATTATCTAAACGAAATTTTGTCTTGTAATGTAAGCTTAAATTTTCTTCGCGCGTTCCTATTGACATTATCAATATATACAATATATATATATATCTTTATTATATAGTTAGAAAAAAAATAATGTATCAATTAAAGAAGAGAGAAAGCCTTCACGTTTACAATCTAAAGAAAAGAATTTATTTGTAAATTTAATTGTTTTATTGAAATATAAGTGTTATATGATTTTATAACAGCAAATCTTGATGAAAATGATTTAGATGATCGATCACCTCTCCTTCAAATTGTATTGCAAATCCTTAGATACAGATAATAATACAAATTTTAAAATAAACAAAAAAATACCGTTGTTACGTTGTAGACAAGTAAGTTCATAAAAAATTTATATTTTTTGTAGCTAACTTGCTTTCAAAGTTATAATTTCAATTGTTAAAAATCAATTTACTTGAAGAAAATCGCCTTTGCATATATATATATATATAACATATGAGGTTTTTGTTTTTGAAAATTGTTTTGAGCTCGCAGAACATATATCAATATCTACAACGTAATAGAGCCATATTGCAAATGTAAGTTTAACAAAAAGATAGCATCAAAGTTATAAACATTTTTAAATCCAAAACAATTTTTTGCAACAACAAAATAATTCGCTTAATTGTCAACATGTTATTTTCTGAATATACTAATAAAGAACCCATGAAAAGTCGTGACAAACTTGGTTCCTCCTAATACAACTGTAGAGCAAGTAGCAAAAATTGATATTGAATTGAAGCAGTTTACTGATAGTTTTCCTTTGTATGATTGGTGGTTTGATAAGCATAAAAAATTCTGGTCTATCAGAGTCTGCAAATCAGTATGTCGGAATCGAGATGTTAATGCTGCTTGTAACTTAAGGAACATTTTTTCGCGCATAAACACTTATGGAGAGACCTGATCCGTTTATAAGGGGGACTTTCCTAGATTGACCTCTTTGCTGCCATTTTAATTGTAGCAGGATATGTCTAGCTGGTGGCAACAGCAACTATGGTGACTTTTTATGAAGGATTTAGATCTTCCTGATTTAATGTAATAAGATTGTTTACTTGTTATCAATAAACCTGCGAATATATTTTTTTAAATGTTGGCCAAAAATAGTGATAATCGCTCTTAGGATATAATAATAAATATTTATGCAAAAAAAAAAAAAATACATTATTTTTTTAAAATTATAAAAAAGATGATAGAAAATATTACAGAAATCATTCATAATCCAGATTATCATGATGTTCTTGCTATTGTTAAAGGCTTTCGTAATGGAGCTGTTTATGGAGCAAAAGTTAGATTTCCTCATGCTCTTGTCATGACTTTATTATTTCGCTCTGAAAGGTAAAAGATATTTACTATCTTTCAAAAAATTCATGTTGAATTATTTTATTAAAATTTATATTCTCTTCACACACACGCATATATATTTATATATAAATATTCAGTTTAAAGGATAAACTTATTCTTATTTTTAAAGCTACAAAACAACATTCAAAAAATTTAGCATTTTTTGTTACAACATATAAAACAATGATGTATTTACAAAAACTTATTGTTGGCAAAGAGCAAAATGGACATTCATTCATAGCAGGGTTAATTGGTGGATACTTGGTGTTTGGCGAAAATAATAATGTCAATCAACAAGTAATGATAACATTTCTAGATATCATAATTATTATTCAAATATACATACATATATTCAATTTTACTTATTTTAAATTATTTATTTATAAAGATTGTACTTTATGTATTTGCTAGAATTATGATTGGATTAGCAAAACTACCAGTGTCTCACAAAGTAATGAATGAACCAAATAATTCGTTTCCTATATTTGCAGCTTTAGTATGGGGAACTGTTATGTGGTTGTTTCGTCATAATCGTGATGTGTTGCAACCATCTTTACAATCATCTATGCAATATTTATACCTCGACTCTGATAAGTGGAATTCCCTTAAAACTTTCTTGTGGCATAATAAATAATAATATGTTTATATATTTTTTAAAAAAACATAAATTATTTTGTATTAGGTAAGAAATAGATTTATTATTTGTTGTAATAATAATAATAACAATAATAATTATTTTTGTAATTAATTAAAAAAATTTTTGAATTAATATTTTCAAGAAGAAATATTTGATTTATGATTTTCTAAAGTTAAAATTAAAGATTGTGAATTTCTTTCTAATATATTAGCTAATATGGTTCCTGATTGATTTAATAATCCAATCAATTCACCATGTAAATATTTTAAATTTGGCAATTTAGAAATTTTTTCTATTTCTTCAAAATTCAATAAATTATTATCCAATTTACCTCCAAGTAATAAAATTTTATTATGTTTGCTTAGGATCTTTAGCAGATCTTTAATTAAATTAGGGTTTTCATGGTCGCTGACATCCGAACTTATTATGTATGTTGGTCCTATAGTTAATGGTCTCATATTTGAATAAATTATAGATTGCTCCAAGACTGCTGATAAAATTGTTGAACGTGCAGCCATTACTTCTACCTTTAATTTGTCTAATTCATTACGAAGTGATTCTTGTTCTTTGATTGTAAGATTATTATGTTGTGCCAAAAAAAACAATCGATTATTATGAAGAAGATGATAATATATGTTAAATAAAAAGATCTTTATATCTGAAAATTTGTTCCCATATCTAGATTTTGATTTTTGCGGTGCTAATGGAAATGGAATGTTTCTTGATTTTATATCAGCTCCTTTATTGTTATTTAATGAAACGTTATTTGATTTAGTAACATCTAATCAGATTAAAAAAAAATCCCACATTACTATAAAATATTTTTTTTCAAAAATCTGAAAATTAAAAAAAATTTATTGCATACACGATCTTAAAGGAAACATAGATAAATTATTTGATGATAAAAGAACATTTTTATTAAAATATTTTAATCCTAAACAAACAAATCTTGTTTTCATTTTATTTTTTTTTTTAAATAAAAATCGAAAAATTTTTTTTTGCAGATGAATACATTTTCACTTGTTACACGTGATCAGATAATTGAAGTGGTTCCATAAAACCATTAAATAATTAGGGAGAGCTGGGGTGAGAAATTCAAACTTTTAATACAATAGCCAATATGTTGATCAAGGTGTTATTTCCCCCCTTTTTAATTAATTTCCAAAAAAATAATATTCATTTTAAATTTTTTTTAAATAGTAGTACTTGCATTGAGCCTCGGTTCATGTTTAAATTCAACGCAAGTAGTTCTTACTAATAATAATGGTAATGCTATGTTGAAGTGAAATGAAGAAACTGACCAAGTGATATAAAAAAATAATAGTATATATATATATTAATATAGTTGTTTTATTGATTACAGTTTTGATTTAACTACTTTTGTACTAGTACATATCTTAAACATAATGTTCATCCAGTTTCAACTTTAAAATACTTCTCAAAATCGACTTTACAAAACGATAAAAAACTATTCGTGTATGTTAAGCATATTAATATTATAATACATAACCTTATTAGCTTATATACGCGAAAAAATTTAATTAAATTTTATGTGATACAACCTTAATTAATAAATAAAATTACATTGTGATCATTACTTTTCACCTGAAAATGATAAACTACTTATTTATATTAAATTTAAGGATTTTCTTTTTTGAATTAATTTAATTTTTTTAAATTATCAAAATCAAAATGTCTAGTGAAATACTTGACTACAGTTCATTCAGAATGAATAATAATGATGATGATAATAATAATAATTATTATTATCAAGAAGATGTAAATGATATAGCTACTTTTCTACCGTTAATGTTACAAGCTCAGGACCTTGTAACTAAATTGGAGAGTAGGGTAATTGAATTGGAAAATGACCTAGAGACGATAAGTGGAGTTCATGAACAAGAACGTGAACATTTACTTGAAGAAATTGGAGAAAAAGATGAATATATTTATAATCTTCAAACCAAAATCAATAGATTTGAATTTGGTACAAAAGAAACTATAACTGTTTTAGCCAAAACTTTAGAAACCTTTAAATCACGAATTAATATTAACAACAACAATAATATAAATAATGTTGAAGACGATAGCTATGGTGATCGTGCTACTAAAACAATTGAACAAACGGATTTGGAAGAACAACAGTTTTTGGATTGCATCAAATTATGTTTAACTTATTTGAAAAATTCCTATAATAATAATGGTAATAGAAATAGTAATAGTAATAATAATAATAATAATAATAATAATAATCGTAGTAATAGTAATAATAATAGCACTAGTAGCAACAGTAACGATTATCAAAAAACAAAGTCGTAAAAGTCATAAAAGACAATCATCATCGTATTCAATCCGTAAAAGAAGAGATTCAAAGGTTACATTAAGTGATGATGAAAAATTAGATCATAAATTAAATATTGTTGGATCGAATGTCGTTACCAACAGGGCATTAGTTGATCAAAGTTTAAGAAGAGAATCTATTATTAGCCAAATTTCATTGGATGATCTTGGTGGACTTGATGAATATGATTTAGATGGTGAAGAAGATATAGCTGAATTTAATATATCTGATGAGGAAGATTCTAATGTTCAAAGAGTACAATGTCATTCATTAACAATGACATCATCACCATCACCATCACCAAGGAACTCCTTTGATGGGTCACGTGTCGAAAAAGAAAAAAGGAGACCAAGTGTATTATCATTTAAAACAAACAGTTACACAGAAGAACATGTAATAAGTGATAAAAGTCTTAATAATAGTAATCATAATAATAATAGGCATCGTCACCATAAATCATTAGGATCAATTGCAAGTATAACCAATACTAATATTGCTACTGATACTGATAATGCTACTGCTACCACAGTAAATTCAAAGAGATTCAAAGGTTACATTAAGTGATGATGAAAAATTAGATCATAAATTAAATATTGTTGGATCGAATGTCGTTACCAACAGGGCATTAGTTGATCAAAGTTTAAGAAGAGAATCTATTATTAGCCAAATTTCATTGGATGATCTTGGTGGACTTGATGAATATGATTTAGATGGTGAAGAAGATATAGCTGAATTTAATATATCTGATGAGGAAGATTCTAATGTTCAAAGAGTACAATGTCATTCATTAACAATGACATCATCACCATCACCATCACCAAGGAACTCCTTTGATGGGTCACGTGTCGAAAAAGAAAAAAGGAGACCAAGTGTATTATCATTTAAAACAAACAGTTACACAGAAGAACATGTAATAAGTGATAAAAGTCTTAATAATAGTAATCATAATAATAATAGGCATCGTCACCATAAATCATTAGGATCAATTGCAAGTATAACCAATACTAATATTGCTACTGATACTGATAATGCTACTGCTACCACAGTAAATTCATGTACAAATTGTAATATATTACTTGTACAAATAGATCAATTTATTGATGATCGTGCATATCTTAAACGAGATCTTTCTAAACTTGCAACTTCGCTTTCAAAAGAACAAACTATTCGTAAACAAATTCAAGCAAGTAGGAAAAATTTAGAACAAGAAATTGATCGATGGGTAAATGTAATGTTTGAAAAAGTCAATCATATGGTATCTGACGAAGCTAGGATACGAGAAGAGCTTGGTTTGTTGAATAGAGAATATGATGGGAAATTTGAATCGTTGATTAAAACATCTGATATTAGGCAAGAACAGCTACGAGAATTAAAATCATTATTGATTCATATTGATTCTACTAAACAAAAACGAGTTGGTAAAATAATAATAAATGATAACAATAACAATAATGATGATGATAATAATAACCATGATAACAGTAACAAAGGTTCAATGATTTATCCAGATAAAATTTCAGAATTATCATCAGCCGATAGTTTCATGACCAATGAAATTAACAAAAATGATGAATTTGGAGCAACAAAAGGCAAAAATATTTACATCGATGGAATAGCATTCGAAGAATTTCAAGAATTTATTAAATCATTGAAGACATCACCAACGTTTAATAATAATGCACCTAATGCTACGAGTGCATTTATGAAACGATGTATGACAGAAGACATTCAACCTTGTCTTTTTGAAAAAAGTACTGGGTGGAAATCACCATTCTACAAAAAAAGGTTGATAGATGCCATAATAAAAAATCAATGTGAAATTCAAAAAATATCATCGAGTAAATCAATCTCTAGTCAAACCAGCAGTGATAACTCTTTAGCAGCAACGGCAGCACCAATAATAGTAAAATGTGGACTTTGTGGAAAGTTAAGAACTTGTGAATTTGCTATGAGATTATCAGGATCAGATGCAACCGTTCCATCGTCAATAAATGCTAATGGTGGATGGATTCTACTTGATCGATTTTGCAGAGATCGTATTGTAGCAGTATGTGATTTTTATGGATATTTATCACATTTGCGGCAAGGATTATTTAATAATTCGCCTATATGGAAAATGTATAAACAGTGCTTGAAATATCGTAGGAAAATGAGTTTAGCACGTGTTGGAAGTGTCAGTGTGTTTGAAGATGAAAACAACAATAACAATAATCTTAACAATAATAATAATAATATTTATAATTTTTTAAATACTGGCAATGATATGTTAAATAATTCTGAAATGGAAATGGAAGCGATGGTTTTACTTGTTCATTAGTCAATTGATTAATTAATATTAATATTAATATGTATATATATATAGTATTTTTTTTTTTATTTCTTCCAATTCTTGGAAGAAAGCAAATTTATTTATTTTATTTATTTTTAAAGTGCATAATTATTGTATATTTTTTAATAAATTACCAAATATGAATTTCTAACCTCTTTAAATCATTACCACCGATAAGTTCGTTTTTAGCCAATTTCCAATGGACTTCATCGCTCAACATTATCATATCATTATTACAATTTTTATAATAAACAGATTTAAAAATTTTCGTTCCAAATCTTTGTTCAAGTTTTTTTAATAATTGATTGAATGATGCGTCGATTGGAAAAGATATTGCACGACGTTCAGTTGGAAATACACAAGTTATATATATCTAATAATTATTAGAGATATATCAATAAAAATAATATAATAATACACAATGGTTGCGATGATTACGACAAGATTCTTACATTTTGATTATCGTCTTCAATGATACTTTCATTTTCTAGTTGATATTTTTGAAACCATGATGTATCAATTGCTGATTCAATGAGTTTTAAAGATAATTCGTTTGTATTTTGATTGGTTGTTACAAGATTTACAAAAGATGATTGATCTAATTTTCCATTTGTAGGATCATCGTCGGTTACTGTAGGATCAAGAAGATAAGGAAAACCTCCAAGGTGATATTGATACTTGCAATAATTGTTATTGTTATTATTATTAACATATTAACATTATTAACGTATTAATCAACGAGAAAATAAAAATATAAAAATTTTTACCATTCTTTTAAAATTTGGTTTAAATTTTAACAATATATTATAAATGACATTTTTACTTTTATTTTTATTTTTGTGGTTTTCATTAAGATCATTATTAAAATTATTAAGATTATTGATAATTTTAAAACCTAATAATTGATCCGCTGGTATAACAATTTCATCTTTTGTGCCATTTAAACAAATTGATATTTCAAGTTCTTTATGTTTAAATAAGAATGCCATATCGCCATCATTTTTACTATTGATGGTGGATGATTTCTTGTATTCATCTTGTAATCTCGAATATATAATAAAATCACAAGAAATTAAATCAATTTTAATTATATTGTCAAATTTATCAGTCATTGCAAATTTAATTACTGATGATCTTGTCAAATTTTGAAACGGTATACATACAAATTTAATTAATTTATTACATTTCCTTAATAGAGCTGTAACACATTCAATATTGTTTTTAGAAAAAAATTTTTAAAGTTGCTTATTATATTTATTAATTATTTATTATTTATTTATATATTATACGTGTGTAATATATACGAATGATTTTTAATTGGTATCTTTTATGCATAAAATTACTCGTAAATATTACACGCGAAAAGAACCAAATAAAATCAATAAAAAAGTAAATTTTTTTCTTTTGCAAAAAAAAAAACCTCTTTATTAATATTTTTCGAAATAATTCTCGAAATAATAAAATTAATCCATTCTTTCGTATTACAACATTCTTTATTTCAAACAAGTCAAACATTATACACGCGCACACGTACATTGATCACTTTATATTACATGAATATGATATAATAATAAAAACAACAATAAATAAAATTGACCACGAATAATCATAATACCAATAAAATACTCTTTAACAACATCAATAAATATTATTTACCCCCATTTGTTTGATAA
Source organism: Entrophospora sp. SA101 (assembly GCA_958430865.1). Classification (NCBI taxonomy): domain Eukaryota; kingdom Fungi; phylum Glomeromycota; class Glomeromycetes; order Entrophosporales; family Entrophosporaceae; genus Entrophospora; species Entrophospora sp. SA101. The sequence goes on from CAUDNR010003957.1 coordinate 45,187, forward strand.
TTATTTACTTCCACCACATTCATCACTAAAAAACATTCACGACGCATCCATCACCTATTCAATTTATTCATTCAATCATTACTTTCATCAACAATTTTTACCATATTATCCGTATCTTTTAATTTTAATTTTTAAAAATAAAAAAATCAAAAACGAGATTTTTATTAAAAAAGAAAATTTATTTTCTTTGCTCAAAAAATAAAAAATAAAGCAAGAAACGAAAAGGAAACGGGGGCTGGAACCCGAAATAAAATCAAATTAACATTTTCATAATAAAATAAGTCAAACTGGAATCTATATTAAAGGAAAACTTTCCCTACTTTTCTCACTTCATCATCATTGTTCTGCCACCGTTACTGCTGCTATATCAAATACCATTATTCAAACACATATTTTTATTATTATTACATTCAATAACACCCAAACGTTTAGTCATTAAACTGTCCCAGATGAGCGATTCCTCTTCTGGAAATTCCACAGTACAAGTTGGTAAGTAGCATATATTTATTATATGATGTGCGTTACTATTATTATTATTTTTTTTTTTCTTAATAATTTTATTTCTCAGCTCTGCGAATAAGGCCTTTAACAGGAGAAGAATTAATCACAATACCCACAAAATCTCAAAGAAAAGTATTATCGACACCACCTTTCAAACCAAACCAAGTCATAATACAAGGCGAAAAGAAACAATTCTTCACGTTTGATCATGTCTTCAATGATAATTCATCACAAAAAGATGTCTACGATCATTCAGTTAGGAGTAAGGTGGATAGTTTTTTAGAAGGCTACAATGTAACTATATTAACATTCGGTCAATCTTCATCCGGAAAAACTTATACAATGGGTTTAAGTGATGTCGATAAACACAAAAATACCAATACAATTAATAATAATATAAGCAATAGCAATAATATAAACGATTCAAATGGTTTAATACCAAGATCTTTAATAAATTTATTTTCCTTCATAAACTCTGCTCAATACAAAAATCGTAAATTTTCCATAAAAATATCTTTTGTCGAGATTTTCGATGAAGAAATAATTGATTTACTTAATGATGAGAAAATAATTAAAGAAGAATCGAATGAAGGCATATCATCAGATAATGGTGGTAACAATAATAAAGATGATCATGATGCAAATAACGAACGTTCAAAATTCGAGAAAAATAAAATTAAAGAAATTAAAGTTGATAATGTTGGAGAAATAATGAGGTAGGTTTTTTATTATAACTTTGTTAATTTTTACTCTAATTTATTTAATCTCTACTAATATCTCATCATCATCATCATCATCATCAATATTTAGTTTATTATCGAATGGAAGACTGAATAGTAAAATGAATCAAAAAGATATACTTATTCATCCATCAAGATCACATACTGTATTCTCCATCACATTAACTCAACAAAAATTAATTCCTAAATCTTCTTCCTCCTCATTCTCATCATTATCGTCAAACATTTCAGAAACTTTCAAAATTTTCAAATCAAAATCAAGGGAAGATTTAAAATCATTAAATCATAAAAATTCTTTTGAAGGCGATTGGGTTTCTGTCACAAGTAAATTTCAATTTGTTGATTTAGCAACAAATCATTTAGTAAGTCTATTGACATTTCAGATTTCTTATTTAGAAAAATACAATATATTTTTGTAATATATTCACAAATTAATTATTAATATCATTATTTATTATTACAGGTAAGAAAAAGCGAAATAATTCCTTCTTCCAATGACATTATCTCGCTAAATCACTTGATTCGCTCAATTAGTGGATCTACAAATCAAGAAAATAACATACACGATTCTGACGATTTGTATTATGATAAAAATTTATCTTTCAAATTAAAAGAACATCTTTGTGAAAATTCAGAAATTTTAGTAATAGCCTGTGTGCCTCCCTCTGAATACTACATCAACGAAACGATAAAGGTATTGGATTGTGTTAATCAAGTCAGAAATATCAAATATAAAGCTGTAATAAGTCAGGAGCCTGGTTGGTACGACATAGAATATTTACAAAGCCTCGTTATAAAACTTAGAGACGAAATTAAAAATTTAAGAGTATCTGCTGCTAATAATTTACCAATAAGAAGAAGATCTTCATTTGATAATTATAATAATTCATCATCATTATCATCACCAACAACATCATCATCACCTGCTACCATCAACAACAATAATCATTCAATTTTCGGTTCTAAATTAAAAAAATTGATTTCTAATAAATATGACAATCATAATCATGAAGACGATGATGATGATCCAAATTTTAAAATAAAAAATTCAATATCATCAAGAACGATTATTGAAGAAGAAGAGGGTGATAACATGATTGAAAATTTAGAAGTAGAGTTTCAACATCTTCATAAAATTTATACTGAAATGTCTCAAGTTTTATTAGGTGATATAAGCAACAATGAATCACTATCAAAATATCTAGCTTTGCTCAATGCTAATGATCAAAAAGAATTCATAGAAAATCTTTGGCCTAGTTTTGAAAAAACAGTCAAACCAATTATACAAGATTATGAAAAATCTATTTGTTCTCTCGAACAACAATTGAACAATGCCCGTGAGACCTTAACCAACTCTGAATCAACTATACAAGTTCGAGAATTAAAATTACACGAGACTGAAAAAGCAAATGAAAAAAATAAAATTTTAATAAATGAGATTAAATCAAAATTGACAAAATTAATTGAACATGAAGAAACCACGGAATCATACATAAAAAATCTTGAAATTAGGCTCAACATAGAATCTTCTCAACAAATTAAAGATTTGAACGTGATTGAGGAACTTCGGGTGAAACTTGATGACTTTGAAAATTCTGAAGAAAATAACGAAATTTTGATCAATCAATTAGAATCAAAATTGGAATCAACTCAAAACTCTGCTCGTGAAATATTGGATAAATCCTTAACTTTGGAAAAATCTTTACAAGAAAAAGATAATGAATTTAATATATTACAAGAGAGGATTGAAAAACAAATGAATATTGATACAGAAGAGAAGCAATGGTTATTGGATGAGATTACCGAACGTGATCAAAGAATTTTACTATTGGAAAGAAATGTTGATGAACTTGCTCAAGAAATACAAAGCTTTAAGCAATTAAAAAAATCAAATAATAATAATAATAATAATAATAATAATAAAGTCACTCATAATAAATTATTACCACCACTTATAAATACATCGAATTTATCAAATATTAGGCCTATTATAAATTTAAATGGTAAAGAGGTTTATGATATAGATGATGACAGTTATAATAACGAGTTTTTACCATCAGTTACAACCTTGGAATCGAAATTAAATGAGCTACAAATAACTCATGACAAAACTATTGCCGAGCTTAAAGAAATTAAACCTAGATATGAGCAATGTTTAAAAGAATTAAAAGATTTACAAAAACAACTTAATGAATCAAAATTAAACAATTCACTATCAAAACATAATCGCAACAATAGCATCATCAGCAACAACAACAACAATAATAATAACAACAACAAATATCTTCGTGCACCATCATCGTCCACTAATACTGCAATGGCATCTGATTCAATTTTTCAAGGTTATCCAAAAACCAGATCTTTATCAGTAGAAATTCAAGGTGCTGAAAAACAAGAGTTAACAAGCTCTCTGGTTATTCAAAAGTTACAAATTGAATTAAGACAATTGGAAACATTACATCAAGATAAAGCTCAAGGCTTAGAAAAAGTTAAACAAGAATTTGCTAGATTGGAAATCAATTATAGAGAAACTTTGGAAATTGTTGAAGAATTACGTGAAGAGATTAAACGTCGTGATGCATTGGCTCAATTGGAAGTTATGTCTGTGATAGCATCGTCTGATTATGCTTATACTGATGGTGGTTATTCTCCCACAAGTAGTGAGGCCAATCAACAAGATATTGTGCAAAGGCTCAGAGAAGAAGTTGATATGCTTAAAGAAGATCAACTAAGAACTATCGAATTGTTGGAAGGTCATGAAATTGATTACTACAAATCATTTGATCATGAAAGATTAAAAACTTTAATAGATCAATTAAAATTGGAATTAAATCAAAAAAAGAAAAATCAAGATCAATCGTCATCGTCATCGTCATCTTCTTCTTCTAAAATTAAAGAATTACAAAATAAAATAAAATTTTTAGAAGAACAATTATTATTAAAATCTCATGATTCATCATCGTCATCACCACCACCACCATCATCATTGTCAAATATTAACAATGATATTGTTGTTGAATCAAAACAAGATGAAGATGACGATATTCAGCAAGTCAAACAACCTGAGAATTTATCATCGCCACCATTACCACCATCACCATCACCATCACAAAAATCAGTAGAAACCAATCAAAATCCAAAAGCCAATGACTCACGCTTAAGATCATTACAAATTGTTGTAGAATCAGAACGAAGAAAACAACAAGAGAAACGAAGTTCTCTTTCAAAATTAAAGGATTCCGGCGAGAATGAAGTGACAAAACAATTGAAAGATTATATTGAAAAACTTCAGCAAGAGATTGAAACTAAAAGTCATACAATAGCTGCTTTGATATTGCCATCAATTGACCAACAACAACAGCAATATAACAATATTATTACTAATAATAATAACTTACAAAGGCTTGAAAGTGAACTTGAAGAAATTAGATCAACTCAAAAATCTATTGTTGAATCTAAATATGCTCGTAACAAATCAAATCTTTTAAAAGAAAATTCTTTATTATATAAAGCTGGAATTAATAGTCATCATCAATATAACAACAACAACAACAATAGTGGTAATAGCGATAATAATAATAGCTCATTAGTACCAACTATTTTTGAAGAAATTTCTGAAGAGGAGGCAGAACAACGACGATATTCAGAAAAACGCGATTCAGCATCTACAACTGCCACTTTAACCAATGATGAAGATGAAGAGTATTTAAGATCTTTACAAGGAAAAGCCATATATCTCGAAAATCAAATAACTAGAGCTAAAGGACTTCAACCAAACAATAAAAGTGATGATGATGATAATAATAATAATACCAATTATTTCTTTAATTTATCACACAAATCTATTGAAAACCTACAGGGAAAATTATTGGAATTACAACAAGATTTAAATTTAAAATCAAATTTAATAGATGATTTACAAATAGAAAATGATGCAATAGATGAGATTAGAGAACAACTTGAAATTGTCAAATTAGATGTTCAACAAAAATATGATTTAATAGAAATTTTGAAAAAAGATTTACTAAATAAAACTTGGTTAGAACAAAAGCTCAAGCAAAAAGAGATTCAAGCTTTATTATTTAAAAACAAGTTGATCCAAGTTCATAAAGAAGAAGAAGACTTGAAGAATGAAATTAGAAAGTTACAAATGAAATTACAACAATTAGAAAATGGCGATGATGTGGATCAATTGTTAAAGCAAGAACTGGAAAGTTTAAAAGCCGAGCTGAAACAAGCAAGCGAGAGAGAATCTTTAGCACAAGAAAAATTACGAAAATTAAAGACCAACTCATTGATCTCCAATCAAGATCAAATACAACTTGAATTACAACTAGGAAACTTACGTAATAACGAGATCATACAAAGAGAACGTATTAATGTTTTAGAATCCAAGATTTTAGAAAAAGGTGTACAATTAGATGAATACTTGCTACAATTGAAGAATGATTTAACAATCACAAAAGAATCCAAAATAAATTATATTCAAACCATAGAGAATTTAGAAATAGAATTAAATAAAGTTGAAAATTTGACTCAATTTGAGAAACTCGCATCAGAATTACAAGACTTAAAAGTTAGAGAAACAAAACAATTAGAAATAATAAAAAATTTAGAGAGTTATCTAAACAACCAAATGAAGATATCCAATGATTTTGATCAATTCCAAAAATTATTTGAAGAAATCAAAGATTTGCTGTATAAAAATAATGCCAATGATGACAATTCATGGGATCAAGAAGTACATCAACAACGAATAGAAGAATTTTTGGATCACATAAGACAACAGAAACAGCAACAGCAACAGCAACAACAAAATATTCCTAATCTAAATTCAGATAATGTTTTTTCATTACAGAAACAAGTTATGGAATTAAAGAATTCTGAATCAAGTCTAAAAAAAATCATTCAAGATTTGGAATTCAAGATTACAACAACGCAAGAAGAAATACAATTATATAGTTCAATGAAAGAAGAAGTTGATATGTTGAAGAATCTTGAGATTCAACAAAAATCTCAAATAGAAGAATTAAAATTGCAACTTGATATAATCAAAGCTTCAAAAAATGCAGTCAACAAAGAATTAGAAAGATTAAAACAAGAATTTAATCAACAATCAAATATAGTGGAGTCTTTAGAGACTGATTTAAAATTTTTAAAAATAGAACTGGAAAAAACTAAAGAAAGTGCCAATGAAAAAACTTTGGAGTTGGAAGAAGTTTCTAATTTGTTGTCTGATGTTCAGAAATCCTATGAAGATGAAAGAAAGAAAGCAAATACATTGGGAATTGAATTTGAAATATTAAAACTTAGTGGCAACAGTAGTAGTGGTGGTGTTAGTAACGATGCTAGAATAATGAATTTGACGGATGCCTTAACTAAAGTTAAACTCGAAAGAATGGAACAAGATGATCTTTTGTCTGAATTAGAAAAACAATTAATGACTGTTGAAAAAGATAGAGATGCTCAAATGCAAATCTCAAACGAGCTAAAAGAAGTAATCGAAGAACAAGAGGCTAACCACCAAGAAATTGTTTTGGAACTTGAAACAAAATTACACAATTTAGAAGAAGAATTGGTAAAATCACAAGATTCAACAATCATTAGCAGAGAAATCATAACAAGTTTGGAAGAAAAATCGCTTAGGATACAATCTTTGTTGGAAGAAACAAAAAATTCCGATAAGAAAAATTCTATTTTAATTAAAGATCTAGAATTCAAGTTGCACAAAGCCAATAATATCCTAAAAGAGAAAGAGAATCAATTGTCAAGTCAAGATATACATATTTATGAGTTGGAAGCATTAATACAAAAAACTCAACTAGAAATTGGGCATGCAAAAAGATCAGAATTAGAAGCTAGTAAGAATGTTAAGGTGTTAAATGCTAAAATCACAGAGGTCAACAAATTATTATTACAAAATGATCCTTCGATAACAGATCTTGAAAACGCCAGAAAATTAGCATCAGAACAATCCAAGCTAGTAAAACAATTAGAGGTTAGACTTAGTTTGACAGCTAATCATGAAGAGGGTGATAGGATAGATGAGATTGTTTCAGGAATGAGGTTAGAGTTGGAAGAAGCACGAAATTCCGAAATCACAAAATCTAAATTGATTAAAGAATTAGAAGGCACATTGGAATGCAAGAATTATAATATTAAAGAGTTAGAAATGGCAATTAATAATTCAAAAATGGAGCTTGAAAAGGTTAAAGGGTTGGAATCAAAACATTTGAATTTGATCAAAAAGTTAGAGTTCAAACTTCAAGAAATTGAATTGAAACGTAATGATGAACTTACTAACTTGCACGTAGCTAATAAAGAAATTGATTCGTTAAAGAATTATTGCAAGGAATTACAAAAACAAATCGAAGAACCTCAAAATAACTCTGTAAATAAAAATGTTGGAAGTCAAGAAATTACTGGGGATTTAAATCATCAACTTAAACGAGCAAACGGACAAATTAAAACATATTTAAAACAAATATCCGAGTTACAAAAAATTATTCAAGAACTTAAATTAGAAAAATATGTAAAGATCGAAGAAAATTCTGAATTAATAGATGAAGTAAATAAACTTCAACAAGATTTAGATTTATTATCTAAAAAATTTTCTATTTCATCTTCCAAATTCGAAAGTTTTGATGAATTAGCAAGAAGACAACAGCTTAGAATAGAAGAATTGGAAATAAAACTGAAAAAAGCTGAAAAATTGAACCAAGCTATATCAATCCGTAACAACAGCAGCAGCAACAGCAGCAGCAACAACAACAATAAAAATAATAAAAGGGCTATTGAACCACAAATTAGAGGATTATCTAATCCAGAATTTGTTAAGCTTACTGCTACGTATGAAAGTTTAAGGACTATAAATAATAATCTTAATTCAAAGGTCATGGATTTAAATGCACATGCCAGTAAATTAATTGAGAAAAATAAAACTTTACAAAATGAATTAACCAGCTTTATCAATATGAGTGATAAACCAACATTCAATGAAATGAAAGAAAAAATCAAAGAATTAGAATTGGTAAAAGAAGAATTAGAGGAAATAAACAAAAAATTCTTCCAAGAATGTGTAACACTCGATCAGAAGATTCAAACTTTAATGGAACAATCATGGTCAGTAAATCATAATGAAAATTCACATATAGGCACACATTTGTCTGAATTAAATGATCAAATAACCATTAAAGAAAACGATCTTTTAAGTTTAAAACTTAAAACATCGAAGGAGTTCATCCAAATGGAAAATGAAGTTGCTAGACTTCTTAACGATAATGAAAATTTTAAACAACAATTAAAAGAATGGAGCTTAATAAATTCTAAAAAATTAAATTCAAATGATAACTTGTCTGGTCAACAAGAATCCACGATATCACAACAATCAGTCATGATTAAATCTTTACAAAAAACTATTTCTGATTTGGAAAGGAAATTATATGAGATCACATCAGGAACAAATGTACCTACGCCATTAGATATGAAGAAAATTTTACAACAGCATGGCTTACCAGAACACGTCCCACCACCAACACCACCACCAAGTCAACCATTGCCACCGATTCCATCATCATCTACTTCTCAAAATCCAACATATTCACCGAAACTAAATTTACGTAGACCTTCACTACAAAAAATAGATTCATATTTCCAATCGAGGCATCAAAATTCTTACGAGTTTAGTCCAGGAACAGCAGAATCCCTGTTAGAAATACAAAAATTACATAAAAAGATAATAAAAATCGAAGCAGAAAGTCTACAAAACAAACAACTAGTTGAAACCTTGGAGAATTCATTGAACGATAATGAGACAAGTCTTGAAACAACAAAACAAGAATTGTCTGCAGTACAAACTCAAAAGAATGAACTTATGAACCAAATCAAAGTTCTAAATGCTCAATTAACTCAGGCAATTGAAGAAGTAGATAAAACTAAAATGAATGTTAAAACTGAAAAATTATTTATGGAAAAGAATTTGGAAGAAGAAAGACAAGCAAAAGAACGTTCAGAGGCTGCTAGAATAGCATTGGAACGTCAATTAGAAAGATTACTGGCCAAGAAACATAAATTTATGTGTTTCTAAAAAAATTTTGAGCAAGCTGATTTTGTTGAATTTATTAATTTATTTAGTTTATTTAATTTATTTATTTAATTTATTTACTAAAAAGTAATAAAAAAGTATATATAGAGATAGCATATTGTAATTAATTTTTAACGGGAGAATAGTATTTATTTATATTTATTTATCATTAGATTTGTTTATTAATTATAATTTTGTATTTATATTTTAACTTGATAACAATAATAATAATTTAATCAAAAAATGTGTAATTTTATTATTTTTTTTTTTTTTCAATAATTAAATAATTCTCTATTTTTTAAAAATCAATAAATCAAAAAATTAAATTGTTATTATTATTACAGATTTTTATACGTGTAGTAGATTAGACGAAGGAAAGAGAATTAATAGAGATGAATGGATGTTGATCCAAATTGTAATTCATTTATTATCAACATGCACATCGTAATATTCTAATCTGTTATTAAAGAATTTTTCTAAACTATTCGCAAATTTAACATAAATGGTTCCTTCAGAATTATAAATTCGACAATTCTTAAAAATAGTTCTAACGTCATTAATATATTCTTCAATAGATTTATAAATTTTACTCTCGACTTTAGATTCAATTGTTGATAGATCCATTGGATTTTTAATGATTGTATAATAATCATGGACTTCTTCAGGTTTAACTGGGTCACGAAAAGGCCATGATTTTGCATGCTTTTTAAGTTCGGATGTTATAATTGCCATGATATCACGGATCGTTTTCTTATTACCACGAGCCTTAGCTTCCATTTCTGGTGTCCAACCGGATTCTCTAATACCTGGTATTTCCATGGGATCTATCGAGCTTTTATTGTTATTTTTGAAAATTGCGAGACCAGGATATTCTGGTACATTTTTACGATGCTCAAATATTAATTTTTGAATTGTTGATTTTTGCTTAGACAAAATTTCATCAATTTGATGATATTGAACTTTTAACAATAACTCCAGTTGCATCATTGTTGCCTCATCATAGTCTTTTATGTAACCAACCCAAAGTTTTTTTTTGATAGTAATATCGGTGGTAAAACCATTTTTTTTAAAAAAACCCATTGCGTGATTATCAGCATAAGTCATCAAGTATCTAATACCACAATTGTCTTTTAAATGATCTTTTAAATTATTCATCATAAATGAACCATGACCTTTTGCTTGTTCGGTTGAACTCACTGCACAAAAAACAATTTCAGCTAAATTGTTATCACTGAAAAGTCGATACGTGATTCCACCAACAACATGTGAGCCTCTCTTAACTATTATTAATGAAGAATGGTTTTTATCAAGAACAAGACGTGTAATATACTCGGCCGGCATGTTTGGAAGTTGAGTTTTGATTAAATTTTTGAGTGAATTCAACAGTATTAAACTTTCTCTTTTACCATCATTGTTTATAAATTTTATTTTTATATCAGTTGATCCATTCCTTTCTTCTACCATTTTTTTTTTCGTCCTAAAGTTTAAGTTTGATATGAAAAAATTGAATTTCTATTTATTTCTATCCCATTTTTGGAAATTCATGTGTCACTTTTTTTAATGAAGGCATTTATTTAAAATGAACAAACTCCAATTCAAATTCATTAATCAATATTGCCAAACAAACAAAAATCAAATACTTATAAAAGTTTGTATATTTAGCAATTGAAAAAGGAACACAAATAAAATCAAGTTTTCTTGCAAAATTAATGGATGCTCTTGAGAAAATATTAATTGCAGAAAATTTCTCGATTTTTTATTGCTACATATAAATATTTATTGGGTTTGGTCATCATCATATGCTTTTATTACCTATCCATCCATCATCCATCTGCCTATTTATTTATAGGAAAAGAAACAACTTGCAGATAATGAAGCAGTAAAGCATTCGTAGAAAACTTTACCTTAAAATTTTCCTAAATTCTGATAAAACTGATAGGGTTACAATGTAAGTATGTTATAATTATACGGCTATGATGAGTTTTTTATAAACTCGCTAATTTTTATTTATACACATTTAACCTATAGGCAAACAACCATGACTTTTTGGGCGCCATCTACATTCTTGGAGTTGCTAAAAATATTTGGTGAGATAAATCCTGAGGTGTGTGTGTGTATATTTATACAAATCCATTCATAATTAAAAATGTTAATCACATATTATATATATATATATATATATATATATATTTAAAGATTGGAAATAAAATTAAGTATGGAAGGCTGCACATATTATTAAGTCATTAATAAATGGTCAAAAACCAATTGCTGGTCTAACATTACAAGAATCAACTTATGATGATGATTTAATGTTAATATGGATGATGATAATAATATTATTAATGCAGAAAACAAGTATCTTATAATAATAACGATGATGTTATCATTGACAATAAAGGTGATGAATTTGCTTCTAGTATTAATATATTTCCTTCAGCACCATTATCAAAATTTTCAACAACTGGCCCTCCTTTACCGCCCAAAGTAAATAAGACATTGGTAATATTAATAGTAATTTTAATAGTAATGTGATGGTGATGATGATGATGATAATAATAATAAAAGCGTTTCCATCTAATATTCCATTTGATAAGTTTACTAGTCAACAACCAATTTTATTATCCGATTTTTCTGATCAACCTGATCCTAATGCATCTGCATTTTATGAACAAAATCCACAATATCAATAACAACAAAATCAAACGTTATCATCATTACACAATTTAATGTGAATGATCAAACTAATGGCTTGTTCCACCAACAACCTGCCTCCAATTTTTCTCATGTTCCACGACAAACATCACAATCATTCAAGCAATTCAACCTTTTAATTATGTTCAATCAATAATACCAGTATCAACAACACCATCCCTAGCACAGCTGCAACGATCACAATTACTATAACTCTCACAATAAAAAGGTGCCCCAATTACAACTTCAACACCAACCCCAAATTTAAAATCAAATAATTATTGTGAAATAGATCCGAATACAGTTTCAACTGCTCAAAAACATTTTAAATTGTCGATTGGCTCTTTAAAGTATAATAATGTCAAGACTGCTATAGAAAATTAATTTAGATAAGGCCAAAGCATTACTGGAGATTTATAATAAATAAATAAATAAGGGTTTGTAATAGACTTGTTGTTGTTATAAACATTTAAACATTTATTTAATTATAGGTTTTAGGATAATCAACATGTATTTATTTATTTTCTATGTAGCAAAAAAATATACATTAAAGAAATTTGTCAAATAAATATTTATTTCTTCAATTAATTAATATATTGATATAATATTTCTCAAGGATGAATAGATTAATTAATTAATTATTATTTAAACAACACGATAATAAATACAAGGAAGGAAAAAATTACTAAGCATTAATTATATAATTATTATTGTTATTATCATTATTGTTATTGTTACTACTACTATTATCATCACCACCACTACTATTATTATTACTATAAAAATTTTGATATGAATCAATTTCTTGATAAAATGATTCCCATAATTTGATTATCTATCAATAACAAATAAAAGTAAATAATAAAATTGTGAAAAATTATTTGCAAACATTCCATTAAAGTTCAATAATTTAATTTACCTCATTTTTGGTTTTTATGATAGAATCTAAGAATGATTCAATGCTGTTTTTAAAATCTTCAACCCTTTCTTTATCAAACCTGTCCAATTCTGCTTTAATCAATTTTGTAACATCTTCAAATTCATGTCTACAATCTTCAACTTTATTTTCACCCTCTGCAATCACGGCCAACATGTATGAAAGTCTTTCTTGGCTTAATCCATTTCGTGATTTTAATCTTTCATAGTTTGATTTTTTCTTTTGTAAATCATTTGTAGTATTTTGCCAATTTTGATAAACTTTAGTTCTCGAATTTAAAGCCACCTAGTTTCAAGAAAAGTTTTTTTTTACAATATAAAAATTTATTATCTATATATATATTAATTAACAAAAATAAATTTTATCAATCCTATTAATATTATTATTAACTTTAATTGATCCAATAATACGAATATATTCTTCAATAGTATTTTCCAATGTTACAACATCTTGACGTGCCTAAAAATAATGGTTACAAATAAACGGCAAAGGATTTTATAAATATATTTATATTATGTGTATAATTTAAATAAAAATTAATTTACCTGTTTTATGTGTAATTCTCTAATTTTTTGTTGCAATTTTCCTAATGTTGATAAATTATCTGCTAATGGTTTATTAACCTCAATATCAGATAATGCAGTCAAACTATCACCAAATTCAATCGTTGAACCTCCGAGATCTATCAAAAACATGTATCAACATCAGTTAATTAATATTTGTTTAATAAAAATAAAAATAAAATAATAATAATAATAATAATAACAATAACAATAATAGTAAATAATTATTGATAAATAAAACACCTTTCTGTTGTCTAACAACTAATTCGACAGATTTAAGCAATGTTTTCAATTGTGATTCAAGTATATCTAATTGGTTTTTACGACCTTCAAACCACTATATTAAAAATTTTTATATGTAATTGGTCTGTTTTTCTTCACACAAGTAAGTGTAAATTTAATATGATAAAATATTATGAAGTCAGTTCACTCACATCGTCCATCTCAGTAAATTTATTGAAAGTAGTAGCATTAGAAACAGCTTCGCCTAATGATTGTAAAACACTCTTAGATTGTACTCTGCTTCTTACCTAAATAAAATCACATACGTATATTTATACAAGTTAATTTCATTGTGATTAAAAAAATCCCTATAATGATTTCTTAAATAATGTACATCGATGTTAAAATTATCAGACTCTAAGAATATCTTCAAATCTCGATCTTTGTATAATTTTGGATGTGAAATAATTTTTTTCAAACATTTTTCAAGTGCCTGACGGCGATTTTCTATAAATTCATCCTGAAAACGTCCTAGTCCAAAAATATATAAATTAATTTATAAAATTATTAATTTAACTAACAACTTATTCGGTATTTTACCTATAACATGCTTTTCTGGAAGCGGTGGAACAATTACGCCTGGATTTCTAAGCGTAAGCTGACCATATAACCATAAAAAATCACGGTATCTCCTCAATACTGTAAAATCGTTGTTTTTAAAATCTTTTGATGTTGTCTAAAAATAAAGTAAAACATTAATTATTATTTATAAAATTGAGATATATTTAATTTTGGAATCAAACATGCCTTAGTTCTAACTTTATATACAGTGTGAGCATTAATTGGATCACCAATCTTTTGAGGATCTTCCACTGAAATCTCAAATATAGGAGGATTCAACCCATTTTCTGAGCCATCAAGTTGATTAGACTATAAAAAAATAAGTAAAATATTATGTTAAAGTAAAAAACAATAATATCAACAAAATTAACAAAATTAAAAATTATGTAATTCATTACATGGTTAGAATTAATTTCGTTATTGTCATTTTGTTCTTGAATACTACCATTACTACTATTGCTACTATTGTTGATAATAATATTATCATTATACAATTCTTCATAATTGTTAGTCCTTTCATTGGTTTGACTCTCATTAGAAACTGAAGATATAACATCAAGATCCTTAGTTGATGAAACGTCCACGTCTTCGAATTCTCTTTCGTCAGCATTAGCAGCAAAATAATTATATTTGTCTTCATAATTATTAATATCTTTCTCTTCAGATAGTTTGATTTCAGAAATGTCTGAACTCAAAATACTTTCTAAAGGATTTGTAATATTATTTACAAAGCCATCGTTTATGGAACCACTATATTCGCTCATGAAGTCAGTTTCTTCATTTATTTTTTCCGGTGCAATTAATGGTGAGATTGCATCATGAAAAGGATTAGAGACGTCAACATCATTCAAAGTATCAGATATGGTATTGATTGTAGGTTTATGAAGCAAATCTTCAAAATTATTTTCAAATTCATCAGACATTTTTAAATTTTCAAATTTTTTCAATCCTTTCGAGTATTTTAATTTTTAATTTTCCTAAAAAGGTAACTGTAAACAAACATCATCGTGGTTATTATTATATTCGAGATGCCATTTAAAATATTATTTCTGCACAAAATTCAACTTATATTTTTTTGCAATTCTGTTCAAATTCTGCCAACGAAAAATCATTTTTATTTAAAAAAACAAATATTATTTAAAAAATGACATATAAAATATAAAACATAAAATTATTAATTAATTCAATTAAAATCTCTTAGAGAAGATTTTGTCTATTACTATCTAAAATATTGTTATAGAAAGAGAGGCCTTTTTCTACACTGCAGCTAGATTCTCAGCTTTGGAATTTGAATTAGATATTGTCACTAGAGATAGATCACACCTCCTTTAGATTTTGTTAGTTATGACGATGATGTCAATTCTTCTGGCCTTTTAAAGACTAACCACAATCCTAAATTTGTCATTTGTTGTTTACCCTCGTAACACAAATGCTCTTTTGACCCAAATATTTGGTGTGAGTAGTTATCCATTTTTCTTTTTGAAGTAAGAATAATTGTGCAGCTCATTGTTTGTTGACGATCACCTGTTTGTTATTTGCCGCAATATTTTTTTATTACGACACGCAATATGTCACATGTATATAAAATATCACACTAGAAATAAAAATTTGTAATGGCGGGTCGGTAGCATTGAGTAATAATATTAATATGGTTGGTAACGATGCTGGTTTTTGAATTTTTTTATATTTGAATTTGTTTTATTATTATTGCTGTTGTTGACGTCTCCCATTTTATTAATTGTTAACTAAATCATTTTATTGGTACTAGTACTGATTCATTTATTGTAAATCTTTACCAAAGTAATTTTGAATAATGATGATGGTTTTAGAAAAGTGCAATCTAAAACTCAAGACTCAGTTTTCGCCAATATTTGCTCCATAAATCTCGCGAGCATTCTTAACGCAAGATGGACATTTTGCACCGAGAAATACACTAGTAAAACGTTTGGATTGTTGTGGATGCATCAAACAAAATCTTGGACCCTCGAATACCTTTAGATGTTAATAGAGATGTAAAACGAAGTCCATGATATTCAAAGTATATTACGGGAATACAAACAAGAGTCGCTTGCGAGATTGGAGCTTACACCCGAGAGACATGTAGGCTATCCACGTAAAACTTGTACTTAGGTTCAATGTAAGAGGTTAGTATTTAAAGGATTAGTGTAATAAAAAAAATTCGTGATACAAAATAACCAAGTGTTTTTTTAAAAATCACACCCCACTTGCTTTCAAATATATTAATATACATATATATCATTTATTTATTTTTACTAAATTTTATTTTCATTATAATTTTGATAATTTTTTTTTTTTAAAACAAAAAAATGTCTGAAAGTAATATACGAAAATCTAATAATCCAGAACAAACCGAGCAAGTATTAAACAACAGTAATAACAGCAACACAACAACCATTAACAACAGCAGCAGCAGCAACAACAACAGCAACAACAACAACAATAATAACAATACTAACAACAATAGTAATAATAACACAGTAAGAAGGAAAAAGGCTACAAGAGCTTGTTTTTATTGTCAAAAAGCCCATTTAACCTGTGATGATTGTAAGTTTCAAAAAGAAAAGAAAATCGATCTGTTTAAATAATATATTTAATTATTGTACAATTGTTAATAATATTATATCTCTATCATTCATAAATCTTTCCTCTAATAATTTAGCAAGACCATGTCAACGATGTATAAAAAGAGATCTAGCTGCAACTTGTACCGATGGTATTCGTAAGAAGGCAAAATATTTACAAGATTCAAGTTATAATGGTGTGCATATCAAATAATTTTCAATAAATTTTTTTTCTCTTTTTTTAAAAAAAAAGATAACAAAAAATCATTTGTGAAAAAATTTATTATCATCATTATTTTTTATCCTACCAACTGTTATTCAATCTTACTAACCAATAGCATATGAACTCGATCATCAATTTTATTACAATAATGAACTTTATTCTATAAATCAACAAAACCAACAACATCATCATAATGATAATAATAATTTTCAACCTCCATTAACTCCAACCTCAACTCAACCACCAACTCCTTTACAACATCCACGTCCTAATCCTTCATTAAATCATAATGAACATTATCATCCACTTTCACCACTGATTGATAATCGCTCTTTTCCATCTCATTCAGTATGTATTTTGAAGTATAGAAAATCAAATTTTTGATTTAAAAATTATATATATTAGTTATAATAACCATATATATATGTTTTATTTTTTTAAAAAGCCCAATATTGATGATGAAATTCATAAAATTTCTCCAATTTTTTCTCCTCCAATACAAAATCAAAAACCTTTAAATCAACAAAATCAACAAATATTGGTTTCATCCTATTTAGTTACAACACAACCTAGTCAACAACCCAGTCAACAACCTGTTTTCATGCATAATGGATTTAATACAAATCCTGCTGCTTCTATTACTAGTGAGTTGCAATTTATATTTATTTATATTTATGTATTTTTTATTAAAAAAAATATAATACAAACATAAATAGATAATATTGTAGATACAAGTACATTATTTGGAAGTGGAAGTTATCCTATTCAAACAGCTAATTATGGCTTTGGTTCAGAAACAATAAATCTAGAATATTCTGTTTTGGGCAATATGTTATCTGCATCAACAACTACTGAAGCATTAAGTCCTCACACAGCATTTGCTGATATTAGTATGATTGATCATACATGGAATCAATCACCAAATGCTACAATTATAGCTTCTTCATCACCTTCAACCACAACTACTAATTCAACTCCTTCAATAATATCCCCATCACACAATATAACTTCAAACATCATTAATGGTTTTAATAATAATAATAATAATAACAACAACAATAATAATAGCAATGGTAATAGTTACCATCATAATGATATTAATTCTTCATCAGGCTTTAAAAAAGACAATTTAGGGAAAAAAATTTCAAATTCATTAACTCTTGAGAATGTTTATGCAAATGTTGACAAGCCATTTTCTTATACAGAAGGGTTTCATTATTTAGTAAAATGGATTAGAGAAAGGTAATCTCTTTTTTTTTGAAAAAAATAGACATTATATTAATAATGAAAAAAAAATTCTCTACTTCTTAATTAGGATGGATAAAGAACATATTGACCGAATTGTTAAAGCTTTAGCAACTTTTCGTCCATCTTTCATAGCCTTAATAATGAATTTAACAGAAGATGATTTAATTTTCATGGAAAAATGTTTTCAAAGAACAATACTGGTATATACATATTAATTTATTTATGCATTTAGTTATTTTGATACAGTTCTAAAATTAATTATAAATTAATAATTTATTTTTTCTGAATCTAGGAATTTGAAAAGTTGATTGGATTTTCAGGTACACCAACTGTTGTATGGCGTAGAACTGGCGAAATTGCGCTAGTTGGAAAAGAATTTACTCTATTGACAAAATGGACAAAAGAACAATTACTTGGTAAAAAAACTTACATATATGAGGTATATTCATATATATATATATATATATATATATATATATATTATTATTATCAAATAATCGTTAAAATAAATAATAAATAAATATATTTATGTATATATAAAACAGGTTATGGATAGTAAATCAGCAGTAGAATATTGGGAAAAGTTTGCAGAACATGCTTTTGATAATTCAAGGCAGTCAGACATGATGACTTGTATATTAGTTGGGGCAAATGGTATACAAGTACAATGTACATTTTGTTTTACAATTAAGAGAGATATTTTTGATATTCCTTTGGCAATTGTTGGAAATGTAAGTAATATTCTAAAATTTAATATTTTATGTAATAACAATAAATATTGATAATTAACATCCTATTTTATTTAGTTTCTGCCTATTTTAAGTTAACCTGAAGACGACCAGAATAATATATAATTATTATAGTAAAGATTTTATGTAAAAAGTTAATTTTTAAAAAATTGGATAGATTCGTTTATAAGCAGAATAAGAAATATAATAATTAATAATAATAATTTAATATAATAATAATAATTTAATTGCTTCGAAGTATTTTTTTTTAAAAAAAATATATTTCGATTTTTGTAAATTTTAAATATAAATTTATGTTGTAAATATCTGGAAAGTTTTATTTATATAAATAAACAACTCATGCTTAATATATTAATCCAGGGAAATACGTTACACTTTGAATGGTTTTAGTGTTATTATCCTTTTTTTTTAATATCTTTTCTTAAGGGACCAAAGTAATACGTTGAAAAAATACATTTATTCAAACCAAACATTGTGTTTTAGTAGTCTTTGAATGTGCAATGCTCGCGGAATTTTTTTATTTCAAAAATAGAACACAATGTTATTAATGTTATAATCACATTATATTGACTAATTTGTTGAATTTGATCCCTGAAATGTCTTTGTGAGATAATGTTCATTTTGCTGCAGCATTCCCCATATAGATTTGTGTAAATATAATTTTTGCCATCACCAAGAAATGATTTCTTTTCATATACGTGTAATAAAATTCAAAAAAAATTAGAATCATCGTCATTATTGTCATCCAATTCTAATGGTAAATCTAAACAAGGAACTTGACCATTTACTAAACATCCAATAGGACATGGATTCCATTCTTCAGGATTAAATAAAACCATAGATGATGTTGATGGCGATGATGATGAATAATTGGATATTTTTTGATGAGAATCTGATGAATATAATCCTTGAGTTGAAGATGATGAAATTTTCTAAATTTATATATATATATATATATTTATATTTATATGTATTAATTTTTGAATCAAAAAAAATTTTTTTTCGTGTTTAATGATAATTGTATTTTTTACCTGTTTACTTTTTAAAATTAAAATTAAATTATTTTCCAATTTTGAAATCTCATTTTTCATTTCTTCGTCTGTTAATTTTGTACCAATATTGTGATTTTCGAGATTATTATTATTCTAATTAATTATTGTAATAAGGAAAAATTTTTAATGCTATATATGTATATTATTTATTATATTATTTATAAGTGTTGATTAGAAAGATAATTTACACCATCATTGTCATTGTCATTATTATGAGCATCTTCAACTAATTTGTCAATATAGGATAGAAATGGTCGACTATTTGATTTTAGTTTCTCATCATATTCGACTAATGAAAGTAAAACAAGTCTTGTACTATTTAATAATAATAATAATAATAATAATAATAATAATTAGCTATAACACAATTAATTGATTAGTAATAATGGTAATGGAATAATTCCACTATCTCCATAACAACCCTTTCTATAACAAACACTAAGTAAAATCACACTATAACAAGCTTCTCCTTTTTTCTTTTTCTATTATTAATCTCTCTATATAGAGAACAAAGGCACAAAAAAAATAAAATACAGGTAGCTCAAAAGTTCATTATATAGAGTGTCAACTGTAAGCAAGCAAGCTACTTACTATTTATTCGGTTTTCTTAAACAAAATTCCAAAATATAATCCAAATCCAAATCTTTGAAATGTTCACTATTTTTATTGTGATAATGCTTGATAAAATAATTTATCCATTCAACTAAATAAATTTAAATAAAAATTAAATCTATAATAATAGTATTATTATTATTACTACCACTATTGTTGTTGTTATTGTTTACCTATAGTTAAAAAATAAGATGAAATTGATTTATGTGATGGTAATCTTGAGCTTGATAATTTAGGAAGAATTTTATCCTTATAATAATCCTCATTATTAACTAATATTTCCAACATTTCCTCGACAAGCTCATCAATGAAATTTGACCATGTTTCATCAAATTTCTTTAACATTGGTAACCATAAATTGATCAATTCCTCAGATAGATTAGGGATTGTTGATGAAACTCTTTTTCTAATAAAATAAATTAGATTAATTATTAATTAAACAAATCAATAATAATAATTATTATTTATTTATTTATGCATGTATATATGTAAATATTTACAGTTTTCCTTTAGGTAGAAGAAATCCAACATCCAATATAACGGGAATAATTATATTTCCAATATATTCACTATTTATTAATTTAAAAATATTATCAAAGGTTTTGGATAGGTTTTGGTTATTTGGATTTTGATTATCTAAAATTACAAATAAAATATTATTTAATCAACAATACAGGTATAAGTTTATTTTAATTTTAATATTTTACGTTTTAGATAATTTTTTCTTTCATCCTTGTATTGAATTATTAATTTTGTAATCTCATCAATATGAGTTGATTTTAATGGTTTTTGACTTGTCCAATAATTATCAGAGAGCCATTTTAATGCCTAAATACGAATTTAAATTCATAATAATAATTATAATTATTAATTAATAGTTAATATAAATATTTTATAATATTTTTATAAATTACTTGTTTGGAAGCATTCCTTAGCACATTTAAACTTGGAAGATCTTGATGTGTACTAGCATGCCTTAATTCAACAAACCATAATGGTAGATTAAGTTGCCCTGCTAATGTAGAAATTGAAATGGCATAATAATTCTGTTGAATTGGATCAACCAAACCATTAACAAATCTTTTTTTTAAAAAATATTAATTATATAAACTCATTATTATCCTAAATAAATAATTAAATTAACTATATGATTTTTATCATTTGTTCACCTTATTAGTACTATAGAATATAATAATCTTAACTCATATTGGGATAATTTTCCTTCATTAAATTCATCACTCAATGTTATTTCTACAAATGAAGAAGTACTTATAATAGAATGTGGAACTTTTCCTCGATTTATCCATGCTTTAACCTATGTATGTATATAATTATTATCTTTATATGTATAAATAATTATGATTTTCTTTGATTTTTTACCCTTTTGACACCTAATTTTTTTAAATTTAAATTTTCTGAATATAACCATTCATGAACTTGTGTAAATTCTTCGGGTGAAGTCCAAGGAATTATTCTAGGAATTTTAGGCATTTTCATCAGAAAAAAAAATATAGTAAATTTGCCCAAAATATTATTGGCCGAAAACTGTATTTAGACTGATTGGCTGATCGTTTTAAATTTGGGTAGGCTTTTTTTTCTCAATTTAGTTGATATTAATATTAATGAATGTCTCTAGTCAAAGCAGATATTTATTTGGACAATTTTCTAACTACTACTTTTTGTCTGCATCCTCCTTTTTTTTAATCACTTTGTTTTCATCACCTCCCTCATCTTGTATTCTATGTATATCACACTTGAATCATCTTAATCAATCAATTATATGTTAATTATAGATTTATCTATTATTTATTAATCTCAGACACATAAAAAAAAATCCTATAGTGAAACATTTTGACATGTCAGCATAAATAGTGGTGCATGATGATGGCATGTAACGGGAAATTAGTTTAAAGCTGGTGGGAAGTTCAAAATAATTAATTTAATTTTTTGAAATATAGGTTAAACCTATATAAATGACAGAGAGGGAGCCAGTAAATGTACAAATATCCAGTGACACCTGAAGAAACAAAAATAGAACATTTCCAGATATTAATTGAATAAAATAGAATTGCATTATAGAATAGAATAAAATTGACAACATCTTCCTCACCTTTCATAATCATCATCATTATTATCACCATCATGATTATTAGTCAAGAAGATAAATACGTGATGATATATCTCCAACAATCCAATCCATTCCAGAAAGAAGATTTTCACCAGTGACAGCACTACAAGCTTGAATAGCCCAATGATGAGTTAAAATTGAATCTAATTCAAGGCCCTAGAAAATAATTACATTCATAGTAGTAATTTAATAAATTAATATGTTCTGATCTGACACCAGCAGAAACAACAACAACAATAAATTAATATTCATTCACATTTCTAATTTGTTTATCATTAAGTGCACCAGGAAGATCTTGTTTATTGGCAAAAATTAACAATGATGCACCAGCTAATCTCTATTTCCAAAAAATAATGGAACATAATTAGTTAATTGATTAATTAATTCATTGATTTATAGAATTAATTGGTTAATTAGTTCACCTCTTCTTGTAGTAACGCTTTTAATTCATTTTTACAATCACCCAAACGCATTCTATCAACACTGTCAACTACCCAAATCACTCCATCAGTTTGTTCAAAATAATTACGCCAATAAGATCTAATTGATTTTTGCCCGCCCACATCAAATATATGTAATTTAAATCTATCATAATCGCCATCATTCAAACAATATAACAAACATTAGAATAGAATCATTTTTTAAAAATAAAAATAAAAATAAAAATTCGTAAATAAATACTCATTATGCTCCAATGTCTTGATATTAAATCCAAGTGTTGGTGAAATAGTTTTAATGTCTTCGCCATTTAAACGTTTCAGGATTGTTGTTTTTCCAGCATTGTCAAGTCCTCTGTTTTTGCCAATGTTCAAATAATTCAATAATTTTAATTAATTGAACTTTCTGAAATATTAGCATTGTTGTTTTTTGTATTGTTATACAAGTTCTACTTACAGCACCAACAATCTCATCTCCTTTTCCTTCTGGCGAATTTTACGTAAAATTGATAAAAGCCCCATTTTGCCTTGTAATTTTTTTTGACAACAACTTTAAAAAATTTAATTGGCTCGATTTTTAAAATTGATGTACTGTACACTAGTTCTAAAATCTTGATTTTTTTAAAGTAAATCAAATGGCTATATAAAGAGTATTCCTTTTTTCTAAAAACAGCTTAGGCAAGCTATTGGCTATATACAACGTACCTGAAAAACCAACCACTAAAGTTGAGATGACAATTGGGAATCTGCTCTTAATGCTTTTATGTTACAGACCAATTGGCTATTAAACTAATAAAAAAAGAGATCCCAACGAGAAAGAATGCAGTGAATCTGGTAGACCCCGAAGAATCTATCATTGATACATAACGATCTAATAAAAATCTAGGTTAAATAAGTAGAATAAAGGCAATAATGAACCGTTATGCGAAGGAAAAATAAAAACAAGCTATCTTTATATTTGCCAATGAGATAGTAACGAGTCGACTAAGGATCCTTGCCAAATTTATCTGAATTACCATATAACTTGGGATTGTTAATTTTATTATAATTACTATTGTGTGAATTTATCAATCATTATATTTATTACTAGCATTTTCTACAACTTCATAAGATTTATTAATTTATTATCTTGTAATTCAAGATGATATAACTGAATTGAATTGCACACATGCAGTGCAAGGATACTAAGTCGCGATACACCTTGAACATATTGGATAATGTCCAGGATGTTGCCAATGCCAATCCTACAATATCAGATTTGTTCATTTTATTTTTTTAAGGAACTCTACAACTTGTAATTGAGAAGCACACGCACACACAAAAAAGGGAACCAAGTAGAGACTCGATTACTAAAATTATCTATTATCACAAGGTGATGGACCGTGGCCCTACATGGAAACAAGGCTCAGAGCAAAAACACCATGGGTTTATTTCCTAACTCTGCCAACTTTTCTCAGATATTATGTCATTTCTACATGGTCTTATTATTATTAATTGGGCGATGCAGTTATTTATTATAAACGGTGAAAATAACATCAGATGCATTACATAATCATCATGAATATTATAATAGACATGATACAATTGTTTGGGACAAATTCAGGGAAAGGATTAATTAACAACAAGATTCAACTATGGGAAAAAAATAAATAATGATTTTAATTTATATAATAATAAGATAAAAATCATATTAGCAAGTTTATTATTATTATAATATTCAATTTTTACTATGCAAGTCATACAAAAAAAATTTCTGATTTATTTTTTCCTTCATAACGTATAATAATAAATTGATGTTTTCATTAAATGTCCTCCGCTGCATGCACTGACGGCTAGTTCATAATTGTTTCTTCCGGTGGGCCAATAATGTCATTGGCGAAATTGTTAGTTGGTCGGCTATGTAGAAAGTTATATTCAACAAGCGAGTAAACTCTATTGTGACCAATTAATTTGATCAAACCATCCTCAAGGATAATTTCTCGATTCATCACAATGGCTTCCATGGTTTTAATGGAATCAGATCTATTCAGAGTGTAGCACGAGACTTTTCTGGTAAAGACCAGATTTCAACCGATTATATTCTTGCCTGTATACCGAAAATTCTATGGAATAGTTTATATGGGCATACAAGTTATTAAAGTCAACATGAGTGCCAATTCTAACAAGAAAGCTTGATACATACTTCTAAACTCTCCTTTGTGAATTCTGTATTCATCAACATGTTAACAAATAATAAGTATACGTGTACCAGTGACTCTGCAGACATGATCAAATTGACCTTTGAGTTCATTACGAACCTTAGATTCTGTTCCAGGTAACAAATACCATTATATAAGCACCATGATATAAATAGATTATAACTTGAAGGTTCAATAAAAAATGCACCATGTTGGGAGGCATATGCTTTTCGAAGAATTCCTCGGCTTCCTCTCTGCTTAAATCACCAACAACATATGTTGCTATCAAGTACGACCACCAAATAAACCTACTTTTTGTAATCCAGTTTAAAAAGAATGAATCAGAAGTGGTAAGCACTGCATGAAAATGTTCCTCTTATTTCGTATTTTTTTCCAGCCAATCAAGAAATGACTTGAGAATGATTGTTCCTTTCTCTGAATTATCAAGTTGGTTGAACTCGTCTGTCTCGTCAATGACTAAAATTTGTAGGGTATACTTCGTCCTTTCCAAAAGGACCAACTTAGAAGGTGATTATAAATATTATAAGTAATTCAATGAATTCAATGACAGTTTTTCAGAAGCCTGTGACTTTAGATTTAAATTGGCCCGATAAAGTGCTTAATACGGGGTCAAGTTGCGCGTCTGTAGAGATTTCTGAAAACGATCCTTATTTCGTTTAAAAATTGCCTGGAAATTGAATAGTACAAGTCCGTTTGTGTGTTAAATTGTCCATCACGGCAGTCGACAAACGGAGGGTTGATGAAATTACCCCTGCTCGCTACTTCGCGGACCAAAAAGGGGTTTCCGGTGCTGTGAGGTCCTAAAATATCGTTAATTCTTGGAATATGTTTGTTAAATACTTTTTGTAAATACAGCAAGTTCTCGTTTCCGGTTGAAAAAGGATTTCCTGCGATCAGTAATTGTGTAACTCGAATGAACATAGACTAAATTATCTATTACAAAGTGCAAATTAAATGTCCGCTTTTTGTTGGTGGTTGAATTACTTTGTAATTATGAACTGCTGAAAAAGCGGAAAATAATTTTGCACACTGTAATATATTAATATTAATATTAGTCGCGGGACATTGCAGATCAAGTGTCATTCAATATAAACGTTACACGAAAAAATTTATTGTCGTCCACTTCAAAAAAAAAATTCTCCATTTTTCATATAACAAGCAATTTTCGACCATGATAAAATTTTTAGAGCCAGACTGGAACTTTCTAATAACAGTTAAAAGAAAAGGTTAGCTTAAATATTGGTTATTCTACACTAGGTCAGAAGCGTTTCTTTTCTTCACACTTATTTTAAGATTTTCTTCCAACTAGTATGCAGACTAAAACAAATTCAGCGGCAACAATTGAGCCAAAGTGTTCCCTACAAAGTCACTTATAACTACTTGAAAGGTTGTATTAGAAAAATTATGACTTTAATTATAAGAGACTGATTTACAATTATTTATAGGTTATTAATTTATTATAATATTAATTGATGAAATGAAACTATCATAGCAACACTATAATAGAAATGTTTAAAAGTTAAGTAGCCTATTACTAGCTTGTATATAAAAAA
>CAUDNR010003968.1:10881-55263 GCA_958430865.1 Entrophospora sp. SA101
CATTGCTCCTGAAACTTCACCAGTATATAGTTGTTATCTCTTTAAATTGGAGATCAAGTTCAGATCCAATTCAAATCCAGTTTATCACTTACTTTTTATTGCCAGAATGTTTGCCATGTATTGTAAAGCTACGTTGTACAATATAAAAAATTAGTGTATATAACATTTCAAAATTCCACTATGCTGGGCAAAGATTAAGATTGGTCACAATATTTATATATGTGGAAAAATGTGAAATTATTTATGTATGTATTTTAAAATGTGTATAAAATAAATTCTAAATAAATAAAACTAACAATCTTTCGCAAAAAAAAAAAAAAAAAAATTTTAAAAATAAAAATAAAAATAAAAATATATATGATCAATTGTTTCATGACGAAATATCTATGTAGTTGTTACACGAAATGTTATACAGAATCCATTGCTCCTGAAACTTCATTGGTATATATATAGTTGTTACCTCTATAAATTGGAGATCAAGTTCAGATCCAATTCAAATTCACTTTTTTTTATTGTAAAGCTACGTTGCACAATATAAAAAATTAATGTAACATTTCAAATTTCCACTAATGCTTAAATAGCGTGTAACTATTCCAAGACAAAAATTTTAATTAATATCCATTATGCGATAACGAACGGCGAGTCACCTAGTCAACATAATTGTTTTGTAAAGATGAAATTTTTTTAACATAATAGAACTTTTTTATTTTATTGTGCAATAGTAGTAAATCAGTAAGTTTTGTAAAGAGACAACACCTTTGTTTTCACACAATCTTGGAGATATATTTTTTATTGCTTATATATATTTATTGATGTTGTTATTATTACTATTATCGTAAAGAGACTTTTATTTTGCAGGTGGTGAATTGCCAAATATTAATAAAATTATATAATTACCCATCTAAACACATATGTGCAATTTTATTTATTAATAATAAAATTAAAACTAAAAGGTTTTCATAACATAAAAAACTAACTAACAATCTTTCACAAAAAAAAAAAAAAAATTATATATGATCAATTGTTTCATGACGAAATATCTATGTAGTTGTTATTTATTATAATAGTAATAAGTAGTGTGTAAATATTCCAAGACAAAAATTTTTAATGATTTGGAGATAGATTTTTTTAATTAATATCCATTATGCGATAACGAACGGCGAGTCATCTAGTCAACGTAATTATTTTGTAAAGATAAAATGTTTTTAACATAATAGAACTTATTTATTTATTGTACAATAGTAATAAATCAGCAAGTTTTGTAAAGAGACAACCCCTTTGTTTTCACACGATCTGGAGATATATTTTTTATTGCTTATATTTATTATTATCGTAAAGAGAATTTTTTTAATATTAATCAAGCAATTTTATTTATTAATAATAAAATTAAGGTGGTGGTGAAGATTGGTCACGATGTTTATACATGTGAGAAAAGTTTTCAATAACATGAAGTTATTTATCTATGTATTTTAAAATATGTATAAATTAAATTCCAAAAATAAATAAAACTAATTGACTAACAATCTTTCGCAAAAAAAAAAAACTTAAAAATAAAATTAAAATTATAAATTATATATGATCAATTGTTTATGACGAAATATCTATGTTATTATTATGGTAATAAATAATGTGTAGCTATCTATTCTAAGGCATGATTTGTAGATAGATTTTAATAATTAATATCCATTATGCGATAACGAACGGCGAGTCACCTAGTCAACGTAATTATTTTGTAAAGATGAAATGTTTTTAACATAATAGAACTTATTTATTTATTGTACAATAGTAATAAATCAGCAAGTTTGTAAAAAGACAACCCCTTTGTTTTCACACGATTTGGAGATGTATTTATTTTATTATTATCGTAAAGAGTCTACACTAATTTTTATTTCCTTTTTAAGTTATATTATGTCAAAGGTTTTTTCAAAAATAATAGAATAAAGTAATATAAAAAAAAAAATAATGTCTTTTACAATTTTATTTACCCTCCTACTTATGTATAAAATTTTTTCTAACAAATGAAACATACATAAAATTTACATATATATAGGTGCGGCGAATTTTCTCAAGTAGTTATATAAAAAAAAAAACACTTCTCACCTCATTACATAAAATTAAATTTTATTTCTCTAAAAAAAAAATTTAAATTCTTATTATCAAGAAACACACACAGTAATGGCGAGAAAAAACAATAACCGTAATTTCAAAAACAATAACCGTAATTTCAGAAACAATAATCAGAATTTCAGAAACAACAATAATAAAGTTGGATTTAATAATCGAGCTGGTTTTAATAACGGAGCTGGTTTTAATAATAATAATAATGAAGCTGGTTTTAATAACGGAGCCGGATTAAGAAACGATAATAACGTTGTATGCTTCATTAATTCGATCCTTCAAGTCCTCGTACATCTTCCCAATGCAGAAAGGCATTTAGAATCTACCGGCAACCATCAATGTAAATACTCTTTGCATTAATCAAATACTTTGATCATGCTATATATATTATTTAATTTATTAAATACTCTTTTATCACTATTATCACTATCACTTTATTGCTATTATCATTACTATCGCTATCTATTAATCATTATTATCACTATTATCACTATTATCGCTATTATCACTATACCGCTATTATCACTATATCGCTATTACCACTATATCACTATTACCACTACATCGCTATTACCACTACATCGCTATTACCACTACATCGCTATTACCACTACATCGCTATTACCACTACATCGCTATCACCACTACATCGCTATTACCACTACATCGCTATCACCACTACATCGCTACTACCACTACATCGCTGCTACCACTACATCGCTACTACCACTACATCGCTATTACCACTACATCTCTATTACAACTACATCGCTATTACCATTACATTGCTATTACCACTACATCGCTATTACCACTACATCGGTATTACCTTTACATCGCTATTACCACTATGTAGGTTATTGTAGTCCTGTATGTATTTTCAATGAATTAAAACGGTTGCGTATTAAACTTATGGAATCACGGCAACCAGTTTATGCTGGCCCATTCATCACCTATCTTACAGGTATGTAATTTAATTAATGTTTATTTGTATTATTTGAATACGTATATTATAAATTAATTTACAATTTATATTATTATTAGATATCGAACCATTCGCCGAGGTAAACGAGCAAAATGATGCTTTCTTATATTTGTGTGGCATTCTTCAAAAGGTGGGCGAATGTGTCAATGAGAACATGATCGCACAACATATGTATTATGATTTCTGGACAACTCTACAAAAGAAGGTTATTGTTGTTATCATTATACAATAAAAAATTGATTCATTAATTTTGTTTATTTATAAATTGATATACTAACGAAAGAAAAAAAATTTATTAGATAACTTGTCAAAATTGTAAGAGAGAGACTTTGTCGACAGAAAGCGTTGTTACGATCTCTGCAGCAACGAAAAATTCAATAGAAGAGTGCTTTGATGAGTATTGTGAATCCGCCGAATTACCTGGTTTCAAGTGCTCGTAAGTATTATTATCATTGTTATTATAATTGATCTTGGAAATATCTGATTTTCTAAATAAATCATAATCTTATTTATTAGGTGCAATAAGTTTACTTGCAACCAAGAATTTACGATAAAAGAAGAGCCAAATACTCTTATAGTACAATTGAAAAGATTCGGTTTCTCCAGCTCCACGAAGCAAGGATACAAGATTTCAAAACGTGTGGAATTTGGAGAGGTACTAGACATTTCGAAATATATTTTGGGGGTAAATAATTAAATAATTAAATAATGAAAATGATAATATGTTTATGCATTAATAACATAATGCTAATTAAATACAAATCATACAATTTATTGTTAAAGGGTAAAAATGTTCGTTATAATCTTAGCGCTGTCTTGGTTCATGAAGGTAGTACCATTCGTAAAGGACATTATTACTCATATATCAAAAATAGAAACAATGAATGGTATTTATATAATGATAGATATGTTCAACGAGTAAGTATTATATATATATATATGTATACAAGTTTTTCAATAGCAAATGATAAATCATTAATTAATTAATTAATCTTAAAAAATTAGGTTTCAATCAATTCCGTACTCGAGTGTAAGCCCTACGTCCTATTTTATACAAAAATAACATCTACATTTCCCGCATCTACACCATCATCAACGATTAACATTGACGATAAACGTGAGGGTGACGAAAAGACTGATCTTTGCAAGTCTAACGAGAAGACTAAAACTAAATCAACATCGTCAACATCTAAAATTAACGATAAACATGAAAAGACAACCCATTACGATCCTAACGAGATGACTAAAACAAACTCATTGTCATCAACAACTAAAATTAACGATAAACGTAATAAATACAAAAAGACAACGGTTTATGATTCTAACGAGAAGATTAAAACCAAATCAACATCTTCAACATCTAAAATTAACGATAAACGTAATAAATATGGAAAGACAACGGTTTATGATTCTAGCGAAAAGACTAAAACCAAATCAACATCGTCAACGACTAAAATTAACGATAAACGTAATAAATATGAAAAGACAACGGTTTATGATTCTAACGAGAAGAATAAACTCAAATCGACATCATCAACGCCTAAACTTAACAATAAACGTGATTTTAACGAGATGATTAAAGAAAAATCATCATCACCAACGACTAAAATTAACGATAAACGTATTAAATATGAAAAGACAACCGTTTACGAGTCTAACGATAAGATTAAAACTAAATCACCACCGTCAACGTCTAAAATCAACGATAAACGTGAAAAGACAATCATTTACGATTCTAACGAGATGACTAAAACTAAATCACCATTATCGACATCTAAAAATAACAATAAACGTTATAGAGATGAAAAACCAAATTTTTACGAGTCCAACAAAAGGACTAAAACAAAATCACCACCATAGACATATAAGATTAACGATAAACGCGAAAAATATAAAAAAACAATCCTTTACGATTCTAACGAGATGACTATAACCAAATCACCATCATCGACATCTCACAATAACAATAAACGTTATAGAGACGAAAAACAAATTTTTACGAGTTTAACAAAAGGACGAAAACAAAATCACTATAATCGTCGTCTAAAACTAACGATAAATATGAGAAGACAAAATTTTATGAATCAAACAATCAGATTAAAACCAAATCACCTTCATCAACGTTTAACAATAACGGTAAACGTGATAAAAGACGAAAAACAAACATTTGTGAGTCTAACAAAAGGATTAAAACAAATCATCGTTATCAACATCTAACAATTATGATAAACGTAATAGAGGCAAAAAGACCGACCTTTATGTCTTTAACGAAAGGATTAAAATCGAACAATCATCATCGACGTCTAAAATTAACGATAGACGTGATAAATATGAAAAGACAAACTTCTATGAGTCTTGATGTTGCATGACGAAACTTTCGACTTTAATCATTGCCGTGGCGAAAGTGCTGACTAAATTAGTTTCTCACCAAGAGGCATTTTGACGATTTGACGAAAGTAAAAATTGATGACGAAAGTAAAAATAATTGACGAAAGTAAAAATAGTTGACGAAAGTAAAAATAGTTGACGAAAATAAAAAATCAATTCTTTTGTTTTGCAACTAGAGTAACGAATGTTTACTTACTATTTATAGTTACCACCACCATCACCATATAATCATAAAAAAGAAATTTACATTCTCTCTAATTACTGACATTTAATTTTGAATATATTGAAAATTCATTATTACAATACATTGTTAAAATTAAATTTTTTTTTAATTTTTTTTTGATATTGGGTATTTAAATTATATTAAAAAATTACTGAATTTTATATATGCACATAATAATATGATATAAAATAAATCATAAAGAATAAAAAATAATGTAAAAATAAACAGATAAATTTAACAAAACTCACATTCGTTAATTCTTTTTTTTTTGTATTATTAAATGTTTTACTGCTACTTTTTTTTTTATCTTTTTTTTTTTTTTTTTGGCTCACTTCATACATTAAAACAACATAATTTACATAGAAGAAATGTTTACAATGAAGTTGTAAAAAATAAAAAAACAAAAATATGAATAATTATAGTTAAAAATTTAATAAAAAATTTTTTTTTGTTTTGCAAAGATTTTTACTTTTCGCCAAGGGTTTTTACTTTCGCCAAGGATTTAGTCTTTCATCATGGGTTTAGTCTTTCGTCATTTTTTATTACATTTGACGAAATAGTTTCTCAACTCCAAAAACATTTCGCCATGCATTATTAATGAGTCTAACGAGAAGTTTAAAACAAAATCACCATCATCAACATCTAAAAATAACGGTAAACGTGATAGAGACGAAAAGACTGACCGTTATGAGTCTAACAAGAGGATCAAAACCAAATCGCCACCATCAACGTCTAAACGATAAACGTGAAAGATATTAAAAGACAGCCCTTTACGTGTCTAATGAGAAGATTAAAACCAAGTCACCATCATCAACGTCTAACAATAACGGTGAACGTGATATGCATGAAACGACAGACCTAACAAAAAAAGTAAAACCAAATCACGTCCAACATTAACGGTAAACGTGATTAGAGATGGGCAGATCAGTACTATACGTATAATACTATACGTAAATGTAAATCAATTCCTGTTTAGGTTATTGCCAAATAATAGATGTGATGTTACACATAAAAATTAATTAATCTCTTCTCACGATAATATATATTTTAAACTTGCCTGCAATTTGGCAACATTTTAATATTAACGTTCTAGTTCAATATCTAGATGTGAAAAACATTTACGTCTTTGTCCAGATGCCACAATTCAAATTAAAAGAAATTATTTTGGTGAACATTTTAATACTTCAAATACTTGGTGTACAGGTAAATTACAACATAATTGAAGATTTCATCAAAGAAGCTAATGAAAATTTTATTGAAGAATTAAATAAAAGTGAAAGAAGTTTTGATTTTTATGATATTTAATTCATTCAATATAATTAATGATTTATAAATAAAAACCTAAAAAAATGTAGGTTGAATAAATTAAAGATTTATGATTATCATAATAGTAATAGCCAAATTATTTCTTTTTCTTTTTATTATTATTCAGTTTTGTATTACATTGGAAAATCACCCGATCAAATTTCAACATTACTATACGTACTATACGCACTATACGTAAAGTATCGTATAGTGTCGTATAGTGTTCAACTATACGTCATTTGCCCATCTCTACGTAAATCTGCGTCAGAAAAATTTCCTGATGCCGAGAAGATTAAACCTAAATCACCATCGCAAACGTCTAAAATTATCTATATATAGACGTGATAAATATGAACAAACAACCCTTTATGGTTATAACGAGATGACTAAAGCCAAATCACCATCGTCAGCGTATATAACTAACGATAGACGCGATAAATATGAAAAAACAACCCTTTATGATTCTAACGAGATGATTAAAGCCAAATCACCATCGTCAACATCAGGAAATTTTCCCCGCCGCAATATTACGTCCGTAAATTTTAATATGTAAAGTTGTAATATTTGCATAAAAATCATGTAATATTTACACTCGATATAATAATTGCATAATTTTTGTATGCTTATTTGCATAATATTACGGGCCCGCCGTAAACTTACGTAAATAGTGTAATAATTACGTAAATCTGCGTCAGAAAAATTTCCTGATGAACGTATAAAATTAACGATAAACGCGATAAATATGAAAAATCAACCTTTTATGATTCTAACGAGATGATTAAAGCCAGCTCACCATCGTCAACATCCAACGATAAGAATAAACGTTATAGAGATGAAAAGACGAAAATTTCCGACTTTAACAAAAGGATTAAAACAAAATCATCATCTTCAACGTATAAAATTAACGATAAACGCGATAAATATGAAAAAACAACCCTTTATGATTCTAACGAGATGATTAAAGCCAAATCACTCTCGTCAACATATAACAATAAGAATAAACGTTATAGAGACGAAAAGATAAAAGTTTACGACATCCGGAAAATATAAAAAAATCTGCACATGCCAATCGTAAGTTTAATAACAAAAAAGTGCAAAACTTACATCGACACCGTAAGATTTATGTAATATTACATTGGCATCATAATATTTATGCAAGTTTATGCTAAATTAATTTCCTGATGGAGTTTAACGAAAGGATTAAAACAAAACCACTTCAACGTCTAAAATTAACGATAAATATGAGAAAACCAAATCACCATCATCAACATCTAAACAATTATGATAAACGTAATAAATACCGACCTTTATGACTCCAACGAAAGGATTAAAACCAAATCATCACCGTTGACGTCCAAAAATAACGGTAAACGTAATAGAGACGAAAAGACTGACCGTTATGAGTCTAACAAGAGGATTAAATCCTAATCGCCATCATCAAGGTCTAAACGATAAACGTGAAAAATATTAAAAGACTGTCCTTTACGAGTCTAATGAGAAGATTAAAACAAAATCACCATCATCAACGTCTAACAACAACGGTGAACGTGATAGATATGAAATTTACGGGTCTAACAAAAAAAGTAAAACCAAATCACGTCCAACATTAACGGTAAACGTGATAGATATTATTTGGTGGTCCGCCGATTAACGATAGAAATTAATAAGTTTGATATCCCGGATCTACATAACAAAAATTTAAGAGATCACGGAATCCCAAATTGTCCATAATTTTTTTTAAAAAATATATGTCAAAATTAAAATTCTTTTGAAATTGGTATTAGATTAAAAAAACCCGCTTTTAGATTTTTAGAAATATAATAATAATAAATTATTTTTTAATAATGACCATTATAGACTTTTGATTTATATTATATTAATATTGCCAATTTGCATCGGAAAACACTTTTTCCTAAATAGTAAAAGTATATACTGTATATTGTAAAAAGTTAAATGAATAAAAGTTTGTGGATGAGGTTTAGTCGTTTTTGCTTTTGATAATTTTTTGAAAAAAAATTTTCACTCATGTTAAGTAAAGATCTAGCATATTGATCTTCTGTCATCCATTGGATATATTAGCTATTGTATTTATTTTTCCTTATTAGCCCAATAAAAAAAACTTATTTCAAAGAAATAATTTTGTTAAGTAATTTCTATAGACAATTTGAAAAAGAATGGAGGCGGAACAAAATTTTCCAAAAAAATAATTACCATTTTGCAAAGTTTTTTTTTCATACAGGTAATAAATGCTATACAAAGTTGGATAACTCGTTATTCTGCAGCATGCAAGATTGAATTAATAACAACAAATAATTCGTGATAAGTTTTTTTTTGAATTTAAAATAATAAAATTCATTATTTATTTATAAAAATAGTTGAGAATTACTATCAAAACTAGCTACATATTTTTTTTTTGTAATGTTGCAATTCCATTAATTTTTTTATAAAATTCATATACTGTACCTGGACAAAAGTATCGGAACACTTGCTTTTGTTGACTGCGTAAAATATAGATAATAAACATACACTGCCCTCCAAAAAGTATTCTGACGATGTTTTTCGATAATTACGCAAAATGCCACATAACGAACGTACATAAAATTTATACCATATATGGCTTAGGTTTTGGCAACTCTACATAATACTGTCTTTCTTTTACGGTTTTTAGTTAAAAAAAACGAACACCAAATAAATCACGAGGATTATCTTTGCGAATATTTAATAATTTATGTTTCTCAAAATTTTATATTATAAAATTCAATAAAAATTTAATAGTTTGTAATTTGGGTCCTCATAAATAAACGACTAAAACTTTATGTTCCTGTCACGTGTGAAATTTTTGTTATTAAAAATAAACTGATACCAATAAAATTGATTAGATCAAAAAAAATTTCACGATTTTTTTTGATTTTTAAAAATGGCAAAAAATTCAGGATTAACTGAAGCTGAGCGAGGAAAATTTTAGGTCTAAGAATAGCTGGTAGTTCTCTTGCAAAAATTGCAAAGACACTTAATATTCCAAAGTCTACAGTTCACGACACTATCAAACATTATGAGAATGCCGAAAATTTAAAAAAAGAGTATAGGGACATTCGGTATGGTATAACTCTTGCAAAACGTATGGTATGGTATTGTATAAGTGTAATAAAATGGTTGTATACCAATGCTTAAATCTAACATACTTCCCTTCACACCCACCAAAAAAGGATTTAGAATAAAATTTTGTGTGGCTTGGTATGGAAAAATATGGGCTATACCATACCATACGTTCTGCAAGAGTTATACCATACTGAATCTCTCCCTACCGTTAAAAAAACATATAAAATGATCATCATAAAATAAGATAAATTTTGACCAGTGTTTGTTTTTTTTAACTAAAAATCATAAAATAATGATAGGTTCTCCAAAACCTAAGCCACATTATGACATAAATTTTATGTACTTTCGTTATGTGGCATTTTGCGTAATTATCGAAAAACATCGTCCGAATGCTTTTTGGAGGGCAGTGTATATGTTGAATTCGTCAGACCTTGCCACAGCGAACTATAATAATAATAACAATAATCAAGCTCTTGTTATAACGGATTTTTAAAAATTTTTGCACAACGGATTTTAAATAAAATTTGTTTGTCCCCCATTCATACGCTGTGTCAATGTTTGACTATATTGTGGAATTAACTACATGCTGTATATGATTGAAGATATTATTCATTATTAATATAATTAACAAGGGTGTAGAGATAATTTTTTTGAATAAATAGAAAAAAAAATTTGGGAATCACGGTAAATAATAATACTACTAATACTAATAATAATGCACCATAGGATAATATAAGCATAATATGATAATTAGGGGTCTTCTGATAACGAAGTAATATTACGATCTGTTACGACCTTTAATTATAGTAATCGTAATAGTAATAAGGCTGACGGCATAATATTATTATTATAGGATTTTACAAAATAATATTTTATCACCACAGAAAATCATCGTACGCTCGTACAGCGAAATTGCACACACTGGTTATAATAATAACGTATATAATACTACTACATAATAACAAGGGATTTACATAACATGATAATCAGGTTTTTTCTGATAGTAAAGTAGTATTACGACCCCAGTTACAACATCTGGTAATCCATTAATTATAGTAATAGGATTATCAGCTTAATAATATTATTATTATAGGATTTTACAAAGTAATATTTTGTCACTGCAGAAAATCGTTCATGATACATTCGTACATACATATGTAAAATTTCCTCATACAGGTGTACAACCACAACGAAACTGTATGGTACGAAGTCAGTCGTACGTACGGCGAAATTGCACAACCCTGTATATATCATTGAGGACGAATGTTTCTAAACTTTTGTTCAGGTCTAGAAAAAAGTAAAATTTTTAATCTAAACTTTCATATTGAAAATTTCATTTTATGTAGGTTTTTAAAGTTGTTAAAAGTTAATAAAAATCATTTATTATTACTCAAGCTATAGAATTAAATCTTACATGAATATTTATCTAAATGTAAGATACATATGGTATAAATTTGGTTATATTTTTTTGTATTAAATAAACTATTATTGTTGGAATATAAACCTCAGTTTGCTAACCAAAACTGGTGATTTATAAATTTCTAATTCATCAACTAATTCATAATATTTTAATCCCAACCTTTTCCTTACTGTTATTATTAAAATCTAATGTTTATTAATTAATTAAATGTGAATAAAAGAGATTATTATAATAATTAACAAGTAGTAATGAAAAATTAATTAGTAATGAATAAGTTAATTCACCTTTGTTTAAGAGAAATCAGGATCAACTAATGTACTATCATTACTCATATAACTTTTTAGGCTTTTTGATTTGGTAATTTCATCGTCTAATATTCTACTTGTATGGTATGCTTCTGGATGTGATTTGTGTATTTGTTGCAAATTGCTGCCACCACCAACATTGCCATCACTGTTGTTGCTGCTGCTACCATCGTTATTAAATTCAACTTCATGTTTTTTAACTTTAGAAAACTTGAATAATCTTTTTATTAAACTATCATTTTTCAAGCTTTTATTTGTTGAACTTTTATTTTTAAAAATTTCACCAAGTTTATTTTTAGAAAATGTCTGAAGCTCATTAATAGTTGGTCTTTTTGATGGATCCACATCCCAACATTTCTGCATTATTTGTGCATAATCATCAGGCATTTCAGGTAATATTGGTGGTCTTAAACCTTCACATATATCAAAAATTAAATGATGATTATGAGCTCTATCATCAAATGGTGGATGGCCTGCAAATATTTCCCACATTAACATCCCAATACTGTAAATATCTGTTTCCTTTGTGTGCTTTATATTATTTGTGCCTCTAAGTAGCTCAGGTGCAATGCATGACACAATTCCATATATTTTATTTGATGACTTTCCATCAACTGGTCCACATAACCCTAAATCTGTAATAAAACCAATACCTCCTTCTAATAATATATTACCACTATGTAAATCACAATGAATTAAATCTTTTTCATGTATATCATATAATGCAACACATAACCATTTAAAAATTGCAATTCTATTTTTTAATGTCAAAATAGAATGGTTTTTTTGTAAATAATCCCTTAAATTTCCTTCTGATAAATACATTATAACTATTGCATAATTTCCATTATCTGGGAATTTAGTTATACCATAGCAATTAACAATCATTGTTGATTTAATTTTACAATAATTTATTGCCTGTAATTAAATGTAAAATCATTTAGTACTATATAATACAGCATATATTTTTGGTTTAAATAAAATTATTACCAACCTCATCAAAAAAGCTTTTTCCTGGATTACTTGAATTATTTAAACTTTTTAATACTACATATCGACCACCAAAATAACTAAATTCTTTTTCCTTCTCATTGTAATCAATTATTTCTCCTCTTGTCCATCCAGCAGTATAAATTGAACTAAATCCACCTTCAGTTAATTTTGTTACCTTTTCAAATTGCTCAAAAGGTATCCATTCTAAAATATATTGTGGCAAAGATGATTTCATTTGACATTGTTGAATAAAATTATCAACTATGTTATTTCCAGAAGTCCAAGTAGTGAAAAGATTCTGTAATTGTAAACTAATACAACCTTCACAGAATCTATCAGAGTATTTTATCAATTTACACTTGTTACATTCTTTGGGTTTGCCTTTTTTATATATTACATTATTTAATTCAAATTCATAAATAAACTTTTCTTTACAAAATTCTTTTTCATTGTCAGAAAGCTCCTTGTTTTTCTTGACTAATGAAGAAAAATAATCTTTTCTATTTTCTCTGTCAGAATTAGCATTAGCATTATTAAATATTTCACTATGAATTTTATATACAAATTTCATTCTTTCTTGTGATGTCAATGATAACAATTTATTATATGACATTTTTAACTTTACTTGATGTCTTTTAATAAAATTATTTTGGAAAAAGATAAAACCCGATTTTTTCCTTTTTGAACAAATAATAAATTATTATGGAAATGAGTAGCTGCGCTCCAATCAAAGTAATTTCCTCTAACAGCGAAATCTTGACCCAATCTTGTGCCTTCCCGAATTATTAAGTAGTACTACATTACCATCATTATCCTGATGATGAAATGGCCTTGTGACTTTGCTCACAAGTACATAATTTTTCAGAGGAATTGCTAAATGAGTAATAATTTATTTTTGTTTTTTCAATCAGGATTTTACCAAGTTTAGGAGCTCCTTTATTTATTTATAAAATTTTTTGTTAAAATACCCATAACCTTTAAGAATTGAAATCAATACCATGAAACTTGCTCAGTAATAATTATTTAAATTGTTCAAAGTATGCTTTTTCTGAAATCAAAAGAAATCGGAGTTCAAATTTGTTAAATATTTGTTCTTTTTTTTTTGACTTTAATGGATAAAACACCTGCACCTTCTGCTAGTATTTACCTCGCTTATTTATTTCATTTACTCAAAAAATATTCAGAGACCCATTTGAAATAATGTACTTACCTATAGCTTGAATAATAAAAAAATCAAAATAATTTATTTATTTTTTATTGAGCTCAAACTGATATAAACTTATTCATTTTTAATATACATGTATATTGAGACGTTATCACGAATTTCGATTGTTTTAACACATGTCAATGAAGACACATATTTCTAAACTTTTGTCTAGATAGTAGGAAAAGTAAAATTTAATAAAGTACACAATAAAATATATTGTGAAAATTTTCATTTTATGTAGATTTTTAAAGTTGTTAATAAATGTTAATAAAAATCATTTATTATTGCTCAAGCTATATAGAAAGTTTGAAACACATGATTATTTATCCAAATCTAAGTCACATATGGTATGAATTTAATATGTCGTTATTATATATATATTTGTGTAATTAACAATGACATGCATTCCAGTTCTTTTGTCAAGATACTGTGAAATAATTTAAGTGTGTGCGATATTAGGGTGATGAAAAAGAAAACAAGAACCCTCTATAGTTAACGAAAAAAGCATTACCCTACATGAGAATTCCAAATATTTCGATCGATCAAGTTTTTTAATGAAAAGACTTTAGATCGTTTATCACTTTCTTTTTGTATCATTTTGAGTATTATTAAAGGATTTACAAAAGGTGATTGTATAAAAAAACTTTGAATTTAAATAAATTAAGGATAATAATTTTGAAAACAAATACTGTAATATTTTGATATGATCTTGCGTATTTTATACGTAGATTA
Organism: Entrophospora sp. SA101; assembly: GCA_958430865.1. Taxonomy (NCBI): domain Eukaryota; kingdom Fungi; phylum Glomeromycota; class Glomeromycetes; order Entrophosporales; family Entrophosporaceae; genus Entrophospora; species Entrophospora sp. SA101. The sequence goes on from CAUDNR010003968.1 coordinate 25,657, forward strand.
TTGACAAAATCACATATATTAATCCTCCCTGACGTCATTGAAACAAAGTATTAATGATTAACGGTTGTGTTGTACTGGAATCAATTAATAAAAACCAATTAAACTTTGATTAATCTAATAAACTAGGATTGGATATCCTCATATTGTCGTTCTATACAAATAAGAAAAAATAATTATATAGGAGACGTTACAAAGTTTGGATCACGTGGTGAAAGAGAACCGATCATTTCTTCTCGGATGATAATTTATTTGGGCGGTGAACAGTGTCGGTCACCAAAACTATTTTGAAGAGGCGAAATTCAAAACGAAAATTAAAAGTTATATGTCAAAGGTTAAAAACTGATGCCGAACCCTTTTCGTTTTCGCATAGTTGCGAAACTCTATAATTTCAGAATCAACATTAGTGGTGAAGCGAATAGTTAGTTAGAAGAATGATTAAAAAGATTATTATGATTATGATTAAATTATTAACCCATAACATTTGATGATGATGAATACCAGCAATTATATAAATCTTTATTGGCGCCAGGATCCTTTTTGTTGGCTGACATCATAATTTGAATTTGAGATATTGGTCGATGTCATAACTTCATTTGAGGATTGCCAACGTCGATTATAAATGAATGTACAAAAGAAATGGCGTATGAATCCTGAGCATTTAAAGCCTCTATTGGTCGTTCACACTCAATATATTTTTCTTCTCATTAACACTATACTCTTCTTTTACTTGTTCGTCAATATCTGCTTAATCACTTTTTATATGTCAAAGAAAATCCAATTTAACCCTTGCATTACTAATACCATGCGAAATATTTTCGTTTATTATTTTAACCATGCAAGATATTAAATTCATATTGGACATCTTTATCTTTCTTCCAGCCATTTAGCATTCGTTTTTTGATCTACTAAATTCGCTTATTTATTTCGCTTGTTTGACCCTTGAACAACATTATATGCCTTGAAAAGAAATTGATTTTAATTAATAAGAGAATATTAATGGGTTAAAGTTTCATATGTTTCAAAAGAATTAAATTTATGATTCATGATATTGGGAAATCATTATCCTAATTGTGCTTTTATTGTTACAGATTATATAGGTCGAATGAGCGAGAGAACGAATTAATTGATGACAAAATAAAATACATAATTAAACAAACAAGGATTTACCAACGAATAGTTTTTGGGTATTGGTTTATCGAGCCGAAACATGCTTTCAAGCCAAAATTTGTCTGACAATACAAGTAACCTCAAGTTCTTTTTATACTTGGTATTAATTCGAGACTGTTTTTACTTTCCAATACTGATTTTGTCAGCAAATACCGATTTTACCAGTAAAGGCCGATTTTATCTGAAAAGACGGCTTCTTGTAATCTTTCAAAACAGATTTTGTCGATTTATCAATAAAAAACAACAGATAAATGTATAAATAAATAATGTATAAAATAGTAATAAATAATAAGAGTGTAATAGTGGTAGCATTGTTTGAAGAAGGTTTACCAACCGGTCGTCTTGTTTCATCATTATTTCCTAAGACTTTAATTTCTTGGTTTACGGTGGTGACTACAAGAATACTTTGCGATTGCAATTTTTTTCTCGTTTCGTTTGAATATCCTATCAGTATATAAGTAAAAGTACATGGTTATAATTGATTAATTGCTTGTTTAAAAAGAACCTTTAGAAAAGCAAAACGAACTTATGCAGTGGGTGTTATGGTGATGATTCTGTGGCAGGTTGATTTTGTCACAATAGCCCACAACTCTAAATTTTATCAAGTAAAATGGGTTATGGCTTCTAGATATTAACAATATCATAGAATTCGATCGATTAACACACCTGTGACAAAAATTTGATTTTCTCAAACATCACCTAATTTATTATTTATTAAATGGATGATTTAAAAATTTTTCCAATACAAAGTAATAAAAACGTAAAAAAACTTGGAGGTGGTAAATGGCTAGAATTAGAAGAAGTAGAGTATACAGATCCTAATAACGTTAAAAGAACATGGGAATTTTGTCGTAGAAAAAAAGAAATTGATGATGAGAATGATAAGAATGTTGACGTTGATGGTAATAAATAATAAGTAATGATGATGATGATGAATAAATTTTGAAAAACTCTTAATAAATAAAAAAATATTATTTAGCTGTTGACATACATGCAATCATTGAAAAATCAGATTCTTTACCTGTAATTCTTTTGGTAATTCAATATCGTCCACCAATTAAGAAGTATTGTATTGAACTTCCTTCAGGTTGAACTCTCAATTTAGAGGTTTCCAGATTTATTTATAATTAATAATTAAACAATTATAATTAATTAATAGGATTAGTTGATTCTAATGAAACAATTGAAAAAGCAGCACTTCGTGAATTTAATGAAGAAACAGGTTATACCGGAACTATTCAAAAAATATATGATCCGATTTGTTATGAGCCAGGATTAACAGATTCAAGTACAAGAATTGTAGATGTCAAGGTATTATTATTATTAACACAATACTATAAAATAAATCTTTAATAACTTTATTTTGCATTGGTAAAAAAAGATTGATTCTGGGAGTGATTCGAAGCCTATACAAACGCTGGATGAAGATGAATGGAGTTTACAAGTTATAAAAGTTCCTTTAAATAATTTATTAGAAGATTTACAAAGTAATTAACCATACTTTAGTATTACTTATATAAATTTATAAACATAATTACTTATATTTAAAAAATTTTTTTTTAAAAGAAATGCAAAAAAAATACGAAAATAATTTGTTGATTGACAGTAGACTTTATTACTATGCGCTTGGTTTAAACATGGCAAAAAAATATTCATTAATTGATCAATGATATAATACTATTTTTTAAGTATCTGGTTATCTCTATTTTTTTTCTCTCTTTAATAATAATCAAAGCTATAATTTATCACAACGATATATCCATAACATATAAATATTCATTATTGTTCAACGAGAAGTTAAGATAGAAAAAAAATAATTTATTATTATTATCATAATAAATCTCGCATTTTTAACCTTTTATATTATTACCTTCAGTTTTACCTCTCAAGATTGGATTTTTGATCTTCTTTGATTCTTTAAGCAAAGAACAGTCCTATCTCTTGAGCAAAGGAAATTAATTATCCAGATCTTTGATCCAATTATATAAAAGAAATTAATAATCCAGCCTTTGTATGTCCTTTGATCCTTATGTCAAAAAAAAATTAATCAACTATTGTTTCTTCTGATAATATGGTCTGATCGATGGAAACAAGGCATGTTGCCCAAAAGTCAATTTTGAGTTAATGTCACTCTCATCGCAAAGAATATTTTTAAAGATATTTTCTTTGAAGTTTTACAGTAAATACAAAAGCAAGTTGTTTGGATGCAAATCTTTTTTGTTGATTTTCTCAAAGCATGATTTTCTAAACACGTCTTGTTTCTAATGACCTGATCCCATATTATCTCTAGTATTTTTGCACTAGAGATCGATTTCTGCCATTATAACCATTTTTATAACTGTAATTGTAATTAGATTACGATAGCAATGATCAGGTCTTTGCATAACTATTTACGATCATTGTTAGCAGGATAATTAGTTCTTCGGTCGATCATCATTTCTATCACTAGCCTTATTCCTCTCATGATTTTTTCTTCTAATTTTCTTACATAAACTTGCATGCAATTCAATGATTACTAATATCGTCATCAGCAGACTAGCCATTCATCCCATTCATTGCTATCACTACTGACATTACTTTTCATCAATTTAAATAGTAGTTTCAACCTAATCCTTACATCATATAAACGTAGTGCTTGACCAAAAGCTTCATCGATTTTTTCGGCAGAAATACGTAAATCAATATTTACAACAACGGCCAACAAGCTTGATTCGACGTTATTATGTCCCACTTCACCAATAAAATGTCATTCATTACTCATAATAACATCATCATCATTTGGTCATTAGCAATATCGTCACTTGGTTATATATATCCATCATGTTGCGGTTGAAATAGTTCTTTCTGAAATTAAAATATAACATTAGAAATATATATTGCCTTTAAAATAAAAAAGAATTAATTAAAGGAAAAAAAAGCTCGGAAGGTTATAAAGATCTAAATGTAAAAAAAAGTTAAATTTTTATTTTTTGAAAAAATTTCGACTCCTTTTCACAAGGCAGGCAGGAGAGGAGGGTGTGCACTCACTTATAACTTAGCCAATCACCACCCATGCATAAATTCCATGAATTGGGGTCGCTATCTCCCAGGAGTCGGTATTTAATGCCTGTAGATCTATCAATTTCTTAAAAATTAATAGAAATAGGCAAATATTTGGTTACCTAATATGTATGTGACCATCAATTAAATTAAACTCGTGCAACTTTAAGGCTTAATCTAAAGGATCTACAAGGACAGCCATAGTAATAGGGGGCTCACCATATAGATACGATTCAATCTTGTGCAACTATTATAAATTAAATAACTAACGTGCAACGTGACTAAAATTTCAACACTGATCGGTCTCGTGTATATGCGATAATTAATAATAAATAATTCAAAGATATTAAATTCAAAAAAAATTAACACCAATAAATCCTTAATACTAATTTGTTGAATAGGAGCAATCCTATGACGTGGGAAGTATTTGTAAAATGTTGTACTAACTGGTACGTACGTGTTAATTAAACCCCAAGAACTTTGTGTTAGTTACACGATAAATTATAAATTTTTTTAATTAAAGTTTATTACAAGAAACAAATGAATCGAGTGAATTCATATTTATTGTTTTGTTTTGTTTTGTTTGGCTCATTTAATCTTTTAATCTTTCTTTGAGTTTACTAATTTAGAAATAAAATTCTGAATAAATGATGAATTTTGCACACCCATAAAACTATCCACGACTTTGCCATTATGGAAAGCCAATACGGTGGGTAATGCACTCACCTAAATAATATATTACTATTCTATTACTATTACATCATTATTATTATTATTACTATGTTTCAATATAACAAATGATTGATACCTCATATTCGCTGGCAAGTGAATGGTTTTCATCCGCATTTAGTTTTACCAAAGTGACTTTAGAATTATTAGCAACTTCCCGTTCAAGAACTGGTCCAAGAATTTTGCAAGGATTACACCAGCTATCATCGTCATCGCCATCATAATCACATATCATAGTTAATAATAATTCATTTTACATCATCATATTATTGTTATTATTATTGCTATTATTATTACAACATACTCTGCATAAAAATCTACAATAACAGGCTCTTTTGCTTTCAAGACCAAATTATCAAAAGTGCCAACGGATCCTTCTAATGTTTTTCCAGTTCTTGTAATAGAAGAAGCGTGGAAAAAGGAAACAGCAGGGAGTATTAATCGCCGCTGCGCTAAAAAACAATTTAGTTAATTAAATAATGGTTGCCGCAAGTAAATTGATTATATAAAGAAGGAAGAAAACAATAATTAAAAAAATTATAGAAAATTAAATTTTTTACCTGAAGAAAAAGCAGATTTAAAAAAGAAGATTTGATTCATTTTTCCTTTTAATAATATGGAAAAAATTTTTTTATAATGCCATATGTTGTGTTACTTAATAATGAATGGTTCTGCTAGGTAACTAACTTGAAAAAAATTTCTTTAAAATAATTGGACCATAAATATTTTAGATAATAATTGTGAAAACAAAAATATTGTAATAATTATTATATATTTATTCATAAATAATCCTTTTTCACATTACAAAATATTTTCCTTCACATCCTCAAATTTAAAATTTTTTTTTCAAATCACCAAGAAAGTCCTTTAAATATTTTTCAATATAATAAAAAAATGCGTTTAGTAACTCATAATATGCTCCAATGTCATGCCAAAGGTTGCAATTCAAATAATTTTCCATTAGATCTTTTTGAAGTTGAGATAGAAACTCAAGAGGCAGATTTCAGTCCACAGTTTATACGTAACATGATATCAAAATTAGATTGGGATGCTTTGGTAAAAACTGCTTTACAGGTTAGTAATGGTTATCTGATTGATTGATTGATGAATGGATGGATGGATGGATGGATGGATGGATGGATGGATGGATGGATGGATGGATTGGATGGAGGAAACGCGTTGTTTTAGTTTTTTAGGTTTCTTCTTGATTGTCATCGAATCTAATTAATCATTTATTATTTCTTCTCTTTTTTCATCTTCCCAAAATATTTATTATTTTAATAAAAGGTTAATATTAAAATATTACCTGAAACTTTACCAAATCTCTCAAACGGAGAGTTTGACGAAGAATTCTTGAAAAATTTACACAGAGTTTTATTAGAGGTAAATCATTATCGTTGACCTAAAAACAATGTATTAAAAAAACGCGTCTTTATTAATTCTATAATACATTAATTAATCCATTAATCAATCATAAAGACACACATTCAACAAGGAAAAATGAAATGTCCAAACTGTCAACATGTATACCCAATCAAAAATGGGATACCAAATATGTTATTAAGCGAAGACAATTAAATTAATAAGCTAGAAAATAAAAAAATAAAAAGTAAAATTATATATTTAGTAAATGATAATTTAATTAAACAATTAATGTGTAGCATAACTATGTGTTTAGCTTTCTTTTTCAAAATTTAAATAATAATAATAAGATATTAAAATACAATAGTAACTATAATAAAAATTTTTTGTATATGTAATTATAGATTAAATTATTTATTATATAAATAATAATTTATTTATTATTATTATTGAATTGAATTGAATTAAATAAATAAATAAATAAATATTATTATTATTATTATAATAGTAAGATTCTTTTAACTATATATATATATTCATTCTATAAAAATTTCTTTAAAGATCATTTTTTCTATCCATCCAGTTCTAAATTCACCTTATTCGTACACATACACACACACACACACATCTTCTCACCTCGCCTCATTCATAATTCTTTTCTTTTAATGACAGCAGACATTAATTCTTCAATGTATTCAATATTACCAGTTTTAAATATTTTCTGAGTGTTTTCATTTTTTTTAATATTTTCCCAATTATTAGCAATAAAGTTCAACACCATGGATTTTAAATAATTATTACCACATTCCCAACTAAATATTAATATATCATCCCAATTATCTTCTGATATCATCTCTACTAACTTCATTTGTGCCAAATTCTGTAATCTATCCAGTCCAATCATATCTGCCTGTATATAAATATCCTTCATTACTTTGAAATCTAATCCTTCAATGATCTTGTCTGTATACAAATTGTACAATATTGCTTTGAATGTCTCATCTTTAATATTCTTTATTGGTATTGATTTCATATTTTGTTCTTTCCATCCTCCTTCCAACATATTTTTAAAATATTTGGACCCTGCTGCTACAATGACTCTATGTGCTTTGATAATATTACCTGAATCTAGCACAAACTCAATATCAGAGAATATTTCATTATTGAAGTAATATTCATTTCTGATCAAAAAATTCTTTTTGACACTCTCTTCCAAAATCTTATTGTATTCCTCATTATGAAAGAAATGTACTATGAAAATCAAATCTATTTCTTTCGTTCTATTCCCATCTGGAAATAATTTGTCAAATGAACAAAACTTTGGATACCCCCAGCTCTCTTTACCAAACTCAAAATCTTTATTAATTATTTGATATTCTGCTATGATTTTAGGATCAGTTGCCACATCCCCTTCATAATCTATCTTTTCCAGTTCCAATTTGTATCGTTGATGTCTTGTTGGTATATTATTCTGTCGTTCATATGGTGTTTGAATTGCTTGTAGAAATAACGATATATTATTTTGATGTCCTGGTTTAAATCCATTAGGATGGATTTGTAATCTCCACAATGAACCTTTTGACATTAATTCATCATCATCACCACCACCGTCATCACCACCGCCACCACCACTACTATTGTTAATAGTAATAATTTCATTGTTGCTATTAGTATTGTTAGTAATAACATCATTGTTACTGTTATTATTACTATTATTATTAGAGACAATGATATTACTACTACCATTACCATTTCCACTTAATCCAAGATCATCATTATTACTAGTACTAGCATTGTTATTATTATTATTAATAGTAGTAGTGCTAGCAGTAGTGCTGATTACATTGTTGCTATCTATTAATTGTGGTATCCAGAATCTAGGACTATAAAATATATCACCATTTCTTGTATTCTTAATGTATTGTTGAAAACTGGCAACTTTCCAACTATAAGTACTAAATGGTCGATCATATGATAATACATTAGAAGACGAAGTAGTCGCAGTAGATGGTAATGATGTATTTATTGTTGTTGAATTAGTTATCGTTGATACTGAAGAAGAGGATGACGATAATGAAGATGATTGTGGTAAAGAAGAAGAGGAGGAAGATACTATTGAAATTGATCGATTATTATTCTCTGATGTCATTTTATTTTATTTCGGATGATGATGATTTTTAAATTTAGATTTAGATTTAGATTTTTAGATTGATAATAAATTTTTTAATTTATTACTATTATTGTTATTGCCGCTGCTGTTGTTGTCGTCGTCTTCGTAGTTGTTATTGTTATTGTTATTGTTTGTTATTGTTATGATTAATATATTCGTTGTTATCGCTGAAAATTAAATTTTTGTGAGAGAATATTAAATAATTGGTTACACGCACTAATGTATTGGTATAATTAATCGAATTTTCTAAAGCTTCACGTGATAAACGCGTTATTTTATTGGCACAGACGAAATCGTTAATTTCATGTGATTTTTAATAAACATGTTTAAATTTAAATTTTTATTCATATAATAATAATTAGTATTAGTATAGTTTGTTGGTTGATAATAATTAATGTATCTATATATAAATTTATTTAATAGATAGAATAAAATAAATGTGTTGATAAACAACATGTTTAATAAAATACATAAAAACTCAATAAATCAATAATAAAGATTAAGTAAAGTCTAATTCTAACTATTGAATGTCAAATAACCTCCAACTCTAACTTAAATAAAACAAATAAAACTTTTCCAGTATAAATATGTAAAGATGATATATAATGATTATTAATTCTAGTGATTCTATGATGATTTAAATAATTTTCCAAAAAAATTTTTTATTGAATTTTTTTGTGATTTATTTCTAGTATGGGTATAATTACTACCGCCACCACTATTATTACCACTGCTGTTAATAATATTAGAAATATTATTGCTAATAGTATTAATAGCACTAGTATTGTTGTTGTTGTTGTTGTTGTTGTTGTTGTTGTTGTTGTTGTTGCTGCTTCTATCGAATTTCCTAACGTTTACCAATTTATTTTCTTTTTGTATTTCCTCACACTTATGATCAGGTTCTAGTCGATGTTTAATACAATAACTTTTTCCACACCCTGAACACATTATCTTGACTGCTATACGATTCTTGCATTTACCAAAGGAACATGAATTAAATGGCTTCGAAGTGGATTTAACAGGTTTATTACAGTCATTTTCTATATGAATATTCATCTAAAAGGATAAACGAAGAATAAAATGAAGGTGAAGACGAAGACGAAGAAAGAAAAAAATATAGGAGGTCGCAAAAGTTCCTTCTTTTTTTTACATATAAAAAAATGACCAAATACTTACTCTGATATTAGGATCTTCCCCTTTGGCAACCGGAATAGGTTGATTACATACAGGGCAAACCGGCACTTTTACACCATCTTCACTTGGTGCATTGGTACAATTATGATCATTTGGCTTAAAATGTTCGTTGCAATAATCTTTTTTACAATATTGACACTTTACAGGTAAGTAATCTAATTGTTTACAATTAGGATCTGAACAGTGTTTGCCCAAGTCTGGAAATTCCATAAAGAGAATTATTTTTTATAGGTGTTTTTTATTAATTGTTTAGTTAGTTATTCAATATTTAATATGTAAAAATGTTTATAATTAAAATTAACTTTGTTTGAAATTTTCATTTGGAAAAAAAAGAAAGGAAAATTTAAATTTGTACAACTTTCATTTATTTGTTTTTCGTATCATCAAAAATCACAAATCAAGAAAAAATCTTCCTTGCCTCTCAATTATATAACAAATTTTTTAAATAAAATTATTATTTATTATATTAAAATATAATAACAAAAGATGCAAGAAGTGGAAGTTGCAGCAAGAGATGTTTTCATTCATTACATAAATGTTCAAAAGGACAAAACTATTTTATGGTCGTTTACAACAAAAAGAAAGAATATCTCTTTTGGTTTATATCAACGAAAAGGTCATAATATTTCTACATCAACTAACTCACACATCACTACAGCCAACAACATCGCAACAGTTGCTAATCTTAATCTTAATACTACTCTTGCTAATAGCATCAAAAATAATACTACCGGAGCCACACCTACGACTTCTACAATAAAAGAAGACGGAGGGGGAAGTGGTGGTATTGGTCATAATAGCGGTTATGGGATACCTAATTCAGCAAGACCCAGTCTAAAAAGTAACATAAGTATAACATCTGTTGATACCAATGACACTGAAGATACCAGCGACTCTTCCCAAAAAGACAATAACAACAGCGCTGAGTGGACCAATTCCACCTCTACTTTAAACCCACTTCATTCTCCTTCTACGCCTGGTGCTGCTATTAATGGTGGTGTTAATGCATTCCGTGGTCGAAAAAAATCTGTTTCTTTGCAAATAATTAAAGATCCGGGTTTGAAAGAAATTTTACCAATTGAACATTATAATTCTGCTACTGCAACCATAAAAGGCAGTTATAAAGTTCAAGATGAAGGAATTTATTGTTTGGTTTTTGGTACTTTTATTGTTTGTCATTTTTATATATTTCTATATATATTATTTAATTTGGTTGGATGCAATATTTCATTTACTGTGATGACAATATTTTATAATGATTAGATAATTCTTTCTCTAGAAATACATCAAAGTCGTTAACTTTTTACGTTGCAGTAAAAGAAGGTAATAACAATAACAATAACAATAACAATAACAATAACAATAATGAGTTCGTTATAGCAATCATTACATGTATTTTAATATATTTATTGTAAATAACAAATAGGCTCAGATGATGATCAAGATAAACCTTTACCTGAAACTTCTGGTTGGATGTTAAAGAAAAAAAGAAAGAAAATACAAGGTTCAGTAATGTTAATTATGTTTCATGTAATGTATATAATTCCAATTATTGATTTCCATTCCTTCCTTCCTTCTACCTCTCTCTTTCATAATAACAAACAGGTTGGGCAAAAAGATGGGTACAAATTGATAATGGAATCTTATCCTATTATCAATTTCCTGATGGTCCATGTAGAGGTTCAATTCATATAGCATTTTCAGCTGTATCATCCAGCCAACCATATCGTTCTATAACACTAGATTCAGGGACAGCAACCTATCATTTTAAAACATTGACAGACGAAGAATTTGAATCATGGATGAGCTTTATTCGTAAATACATCAACCTATCAAAAGACCTACAAATCCTTGACTCAGAATACCCAATTATTAGCTCACCAAGACAATCCACCGAATTCGAAAGACATCAAAGCATATACCGTAAGCGACAAAGTCTAATAGAACGACGTCAAAGTTTGATAAAGAGACGCCATAGTCTTACCCGTGACCCACAGGCTTTCTTCAGATCAAACAAGTTGGAAGAAGATTTGGGAAAAATTTATGATCATTTAAATAGTATGGATGATAAGTTTAATACCATTGATGAAACTTTGGAAACATTGAAAAATTCGATAGAGTCACCTGTTTCACCTTTTGCTATTCCAAAAGCTTCACCAAGTGTTGAAGGAAAGTTTCGATTAAAAAAATTCACTCTTCAAAAAGGTAAAATTTCTTTTAACTTGAACACAATAAAAAAAACAAACAAATATTATAATATTCATCTAATTAATAAATATAAATAAAAATAAAATATTAATATAGCTTCATCATCAACAAGTCTAAGTGGTGAATTAACCACACCACCAACTCCAACAACACCATCAACTCCACGATCAAATTTCATTTCAATGGAGCCAATCTATGATAAACTTTTTTCAACGTTTTCAGCTGTCAAAGACGACAAGAAAAAAATATTGGATTTATTACGTATAGAATTTGAGAAATGGAAAGCATTAGATCACGCCTATCGTAAACTATCAGCTGAAAATGCTGAACTACGTAAACAACTTTCTAATTCTGTTACTGCAACAACAACAATGGAAAAAAGTGATCATTTCTATAATAATGATGGTGACGCCGAGTATCAGGAAAAATTAGATAACGGAGAAAGAATTTATAAACGTGCCGAATCTTTGAGTACTATAAATACTGATGTATTCTTTGATGCTGAAGACATTGTTTTAACCTCCGAAACTATCAACGCAGATGATAGTGAAGGCGAGGTTTCTAATGTTGAAATCATTGAAGATGAAAGTGAGGACGAGTCATCATCATTAGACGCGTCATTCAATGACGATGCAACTAAGAAAGATGACGAGAATATTGAAGTGAAAGTAGATGATGATGATAGTGTAGATAAAGCGGAACCTTCACAAAAAATATCAGAAGCTACACGTAAAATGACTATTCGTAGAAGGAAAATACTTCCATCACCTATATGTGGTGAAGAAGTTAGTCTTTTATCTCTACTTCGTAAAAATGTTGGAAAAGACATGTCAACCATAGCTATGCCTATATCATTGAACGAGCCGATAAACTTGCTTCAAAAATTAGCTGAAGATTTAGAGTACAGCGAGTTGTTGGATAAAGCAAATTCATCTGATGATTCGTTGATGAGGTTGATGTATGTTGCTGCATTTGCTGTTTCAGGTTATGCCTCATCTCAATATCGTACTGGTAGAAAACCGTTTAATCCATTACACGGTGAAACTTATGAATTGGTTCATCCCGTAAAAGGTACCTTTATAATATTATGATTTAAGGGCTTGATTTTTAGTAAAAAACTAAAATATAATAAATGAATAAATGAATAATGATTTTTTTTTTATCAGGATTTAAATTTATTTCTGAAAAAGTTAGTCATCATCCACCAATAATGGCTGTAAGTAATTGACATTATATAGAATTCATATTATTTATATTTTTCCAATAATTGTGTTATTTATTAATTGTAAATCTTGTTTTTTTTTTTTTTTATTATTTTAGTGTCATGCTGAATCACCAAATTGGATATTTTGGCAAGATTCAAAAGCAAAAAGTAAATTTTGGGGCAAATCAATGGTAATAATCATCAAATGACTAAATAGCTAAATAATAATTATAAAATTTTATTATTACTATTTAATAATTTATAAAACATTTTTTTTAGGAAGTAATACCATACGGTACAGTGCACATAAAACTTCCAAAGAATAATGACCACTTTTCGTTTAATAAGCCTACTACATGGATGCGTAATATGATATCTGGTACAAAGTATTTGGAACATACAGGTGTAATCCGTATACAAAATCAAACGACAAAAGAAGTATGTGAAATCACATTTACAACGAGTGGATTGTGGAGTAGCGGACCGAAAAGTGAGATTGTTGGAGTGTTGTTTTCATCAACTGGCAAGAAATGTGGCAAGATCGTGGGTAGATGGAACGAAATAATATTTAATGAGAAAGCACCTAATCAATTGGAAGTACTTTGGAAAGCAAATCCACCATTACCAAACTATGAAGAGTATTATGGATTTATGCCATTTACAATAGAGCTTAACGAGATTACGCCAGATATATCAGAATACTTGCCAAATACTGATACGCGGCTAAGACCTGATCAAAGACTTTTTGAGGATGGTGCTGTTGACCAGGCGGAAGGTGAAAAGCTTCGACTTGAACAGAAACAACGTGAATTTCGGAAAGAACTTGAAACTCAAGGAAAGACATGGGAACCACAATGGTTTGAGTTGAAAGACGACGAGTGGGTTTATAAAGGAGGGTATTGGGAAGCTAGAGAAACCAAATCTTTTGTAAATAAAATTCAATTATGGTAAAAAAGTTAAAATTAAAATTTATTAATAATATATTAGATTTTTTATAGATTCATTAACTTAATAATTAATTAATTAATTAATTAATTAATTAATTAGTCAAAATTTTTATTATTATTTATTCACTTATAAAATTTATTTGTACATCATCACTCATAATCATCATCATCAACTTTTTAATATTATAAACTTGTTCCATTAACAATGCATTTTATATATAACAATAGTTACACGTCGTCAATCAAATGTTAATTTAGAAAAAAATTCCAACTATGGGAATATATAAATACTCAAAATATATTTATAAATATTACAAAAATAAATATTTATTTTTTATAAACGAATTCAATTTAGTTTATTATTATTATTGTTGTGTAAAAAATTTTTTCTCCTTTTTTTTTCACTAAAGAAATTTTTTTACGTATATATAAAAATAATAATAATAATAATAATAATAATAATAACAATAAATGTTTCCGTCGTTTAATAGTTTAAATAAATAAACTAATAACAGTAATAAATTATAAAATATACATATAGAAGCGAATATGAAGTTTATATTAATTGTTTTAATATTAATTGCAAGTTTAGGAGCTTTATCAACATGTGAAGGGTTAGATTTTCATTACAAAACTACTAAAAGTTCGAATAAACCAACTAAACCAACTTCGGATAGTCCATCATCGCCAACAACAGTTCCAGAAAATCCGTCGTCAACAGCAGCTCCAGAAAATCCGTCATCACCAGCTCCAGAAAGTCCGTCATCACCAGCAACTCCACCACCACCAACACCAGATCCAAATAACCCAAATAACCCATCACCACAGCCAACACCAGATCCAAATAATCCAAATAACCCATCACCACAGCCAACACCAGATCCAAATAACCCAAATAACCCACCACCAGCAAATCCAAATCCAAGCAATCCGAATCCGACAACCTCACTACCAGGTTCAGAACCAACAACAGCACCAGCACCAGCACCACCAAATACGCCGCCAAACAAATCAGATTTTCCAACAGTTTTAGCGTCAGCTAAGGTTGCATCAGATGTTGCACCTCCTGTCCCATTAAAAAATGGAAAGATGACAGGGCTTTTAATATTTTATCAACCATCCGATGGTAAAACATCAATAACCGGATATCTTAATAATCTATTAGACGATGTTGAAGGAAAATATACATTTAAAATAGTTAATGATAAAGGGACGGTTATCAATGATTTGACCGGTATGATAAATCCTATATTTCAATTAGGTGGTTCATCAACTTTTAGTACCATTCAGGATAGTGTTAGATTGTCGGGTGATCCTGCAACCAATGCTCTTGGTAGTTTTTTTGTAATTACGCAACGTGATGTTGCTATTTGCAAAGCTTTAATTGGTAAAGAGTTTGTTATTGATGGGTAAATTAATGTATTATTATTTTAGAGGGGAAGGTTTAAACTTTGGGAATAAAATATAGAAAAAGATTATTTTTTTACTTATTTATTTATAACAATTAACAATTTATGTATTTATTACGAACTTAATGTATTATATATACAGTATATATATATATATTTAAATAGATAAATAAATAAAATTTTCAAACAAAATAATAACGTTATACTAAAAAGCATACTAGTACTATTTATTAAATTGATTGTCTGTTGTAATTACCTTTGCTTAAATCATACAATTAACATCATTTCCATCACTTCCTTCATCAATATCTCCTCCATCATCGTCGTTGTCGTAGTCATCATCATCATCATCATCATCGTTGTCGTAGTCATCATCATCATCGTTGTCGTAGTCATCATCATCATCATCGTCATCATCATCATCATCATCAAAAATAAAATCATCAATTCCAACCGTATCACCAAAAAACGTCTCAAATCCATGAATAAGATCATCATCATTGTCATCAGTCAGTTTTTTAAAATCGAAATCCAAGAAATTTTTTAAATCTTGATAATTTGTTAGTTCTTGTATGTTTATACAATATGTTTTGATTAAATAATTAGCAAATTCAATAATCACTTTTCTGAATCCCGAAATATTAGTTGAATTGAATGTCACATGGAAATTCATTAGTTGTAGACTCCAATCCTCCGATAATCTTGATCCAGCCAAGGGAGGAAATCTACCAACTACCACTTCGCCATCTTTTGAAAATTTCCACTTTATTATTATTATTTTTAATTATAGTAAAGAAATTTAATTAATAATATGTATATTTAAAGATAATCAGATAATTACTGTACGTACAACGAATACTCCATTCATAACACCATTATGTGTATAAATTCCATTGCGATGAAATTTTGGTTTTCCAATATTGTAAGATAACGTATATAAACTAAACTATGAAATAAAAAGAATTAGCACTAGCATACAAATAAATAATTATATAATAATGAGTAGGGTTTACCTTGAAACTCCAACTGGTTTCACATAAATCATCATCTTTTAATTTATTTCTCTTTGCTTCCGATTCAATTTTTCCGTATAATTCTTTCCATGAACCATGTTTAATAGATAACAAATCCTTCAAACATCCAATCTCTGATTCATTATAAACTATATCCTTGATTCCTTGTTTATCTTTCCATCGATTAATTGATAAATTCATCCACACTTGATTGTCAGTTGATAAATGTTTGAAATATCTTGAAACATGGTTCAAGTTACATAACGATTCACAATCCAACTTTTTAAAAATTTCTATAAATATTTCATATGGTAATTGGATAATGTTAGTGAATTCGTTTGCCATAATTTATAAATAAACAGTGTTAATTGAAACTTTTATTAAGTTAATTGCTGGTTTTAAGAACATACATATATATATTTAATATGCTGCCAGTTCACTGCGCCATTGTGCCAAATTCCAAAAAGTTCCATATTCATATATAAAACTAACAGGAATGATTACTACTATTACGTCTAAATGACGAATATCTTTCTGTTTTTGTAACAAACCTGTCACGCAATTATAAATCACATGGTTAGGTTAAAATTTTTATTTTTGTTATTTCATCACAATGGCCGAATATGTTAGCTCTATGGAAATAGGTTAGTTTCTATTTGAATAAAAAAACAAACAATGAATAATTCGATAGTAATAGTAATAGTAATAGTATATATGCACATTTGCTAATCCAATATAGTCCAACCCAATTAAAAAATTTTTCTTTGTCAGGTTCTATTTTTCCTTTTAGTGATAATAATCATAGTAATGGCAGAAGTAATTAATCTTTTTTCTTTTTAGTCAATTGATAATAATAGTTGTAGTGATTGGTTGTAGTGATAATAATAATAAATAATAGTGATAGAGTTTTTTATTTTAACTATTTTTATTAACTGTTTTTAACTATTTTTGATTAATTGTTTTATAGCAGAATTGCAAATAAAATAACAGAATTTGAGCAGAAATAATATTTTTAAATGCAGTAGAAGCAATCAGATTCTTGGTATAACCACTGGCAGATGTTGATTTTTCTTTCTTCGTCGCAGAAATTCATCATCAATCATGATCTTGAGAAGATAATTCAAATTCGCAATTATATGAGTATAAATTTTTGTCTGAACATCTTATTATCTTTAAAAATACGTATTAATATTTAAAAAAAAGGTTTGATAGTAATCGATGGATTTATATGAATTTCCTTCCTTTGATGAACAAGTGGTTAGGTATTGTAAGGTTCTACAACATATATAATAGAATATATATATATATTATATACCAGTAATAATACTAATTGAGATTTTGACCCAAAAATTCGGTATTTGTGTATATATGGGCATGGCAGGACCCTGAACAATCACGGGATTTATCAAAGTGTCATCCAATTGTATGTTGGACATGTGACTTAGTCTTTTTCGTTTTATATTTTTAAATCGTTATAAATAATGTCATTTTTTGACCAAGCGAATAAAATTTTTTGGGAACCAACAAACTAATTGACTGGTAATTAAATAATTCTATATTAATAAATTATAACAGTGGAGGGAGGTTTTTGGCATCCTCTTCCCTAATAGTCCAGATGTCATTTAATTCCTCATGGAGCCAGTCTGCAAGCAATAACAACGTAAAAAAGATATCAAGTTAGACAACAAACAATGAAAAACGAGCAAAGCAATCAAAAAAGCAAAATGATCATTTCCACTTTCTCTTCATTTTTTTTTTCCTGATAACACACTTGTTATATATGTGCGATGAAAAAATTTGGAGGCATAAAATTATCCATTTCATCCTTTCTCCTAAAAAGTGTATTGATACAAAAAATTAATTAAATACTTTATTCAAGAATTAGTCACATCACATAATCAGAAGGAATGAATACATAAATAATGCACATCTGATTAATAGACATATTCAATGACACAAGAAAATGGTAGTGGTGAATAAATAATAAAAAATATGATAAGAAAGACAAACGATATACAAATGCTCTCTCAAACAGATAAATAAATAAACGGAACGGAATGAGTGAAAGTAATTTTTTGTATGTTTTTTTACGTGTAATTCGTTCATTGCCTTTTTCTTTGCCAAACTCAATCAATGCATGTTGCAAATATTTAACACGCTCCCACTTATCCTTCTTGTCCTCCTCCAGCTTTTACTTTTCTTTTTTCAACTCGTCTCTTTGCGCTTTGCTCTTTCCGATTCTTCTTTTGTTCATCATTCCTCCATTCCTCATCTGTCAACTTATACTCCAACTCATCGCATCTTTATTTCCAAAAAAAAAAAAAAATGAGCACACTAGAATTATCATATGTAGTCGATACAAATATACCATTATCTCTTGAAGAATTAAAATATATATTTATGCATGTGTGTAATTGTGTACTTACAATACTATTATTATAACATATAGCAACTAAACAAAATTTATTTATGAATGAGGTTTAATAGGACCCACAAACCATATAGATAGGTTACAAAAATCACGGGTTTGACCCACGCTGTTATTAGCTTATTGGAGACAATCCTCCAAATTTGGTAATTTTCACCAACATTTGCATTTTCTAATAGTAAAATTTTTAGGTCTTTTACTATAAGATTTGACTCGGCTGTGGCAGTAATCTATCTACATAGTTTGCGGGGTCCTGGTTTAATTAAAAGTAAAGAGAAGATAGAGCAAGAAGAGGGTGTCAAGTTGTTGAAAGGTAGGTTTAATGAAAACGTATTTAACAAAAGGAGAAAAATAATGGAAATATTTAAAGAATCCAAACGTCTTTTATTTTGCGTTGGGACATTATAATTAGAACATTATAATATGGCAAGAATCTATAATAATGAATTGTTTGTTGTCAATGGATCTTGAAAATTCACAAGCACAATCTATAAAAAGAACAAGATGGTCTTAATTAAGGTTATTATTAATAATTTTCTAATTATTTATGAAAGATCATTATAATTATTAATCTAAAATATCGTTAAATATCGAGGGTAAATTAGGAATTGCCATTGTAGCAAATCTAAAGCTCTTTATTGCTTAATTAAGTTTAACCCACCCAAAGAGAGCAATCTTTTTTTGCCGGGCAATTATGGAAAAAGTTAAGGACGGGAAGCACGTTTAACTACAGTAGCAACTGTTGGTATTGTATCACCTCATTATGGCAGGATATTATATAATTTAATTAAAAAGAAAAATTATAAATGATCAACCCCATTCTTCTTAAAAATGTTAAATCTATCAGAAATAGTAATCCATATTATTTTTTTTTGGCGCAAGCAAATTCTCCAAGAATGCACAAGACATATTGGGGATTTTTGTACTATTTTTATATATCGTGATTTGTGCGATAATAGTTATTTATATATAAAGAGGTTCTCTAAAATTTTTTTCTCAAATTTACACAAACACAGCTGTAAAGATATAATATTTTAATTTGATTAATATTTTGTTATTATTGCTTTTTTTCTCATCCTTTTCTTTCTTTTGTCTTTTGTTCCTCATTAGGTATATTTTTTCTTTTCCTTTTTGTTAGTTTCTTCATTCCCTTTTTCTTTTTCACGTCATTAACCACAATTAGATATATTTCGTGTGTTGACTAAAATTTTAATTAATAATTAATATTTATCAGATATATATACACTGTTAACATTATATATAAAAGAGATAACGGACACTATTACTAGTAGTAGAAATATTGATTGTTTTTCCATGACCACTTTAATATCAACATATTTCAGTCCGCACAAAAAACTATTTCAACAATATGGTAGTTCCTCAATATTTAATTCGCCTGTTGGAACTGATAATGATAGTGATGGGAATGATTATAATAATAATGGCAATAATATCAACGACAACAACAACAACAACTACAACAACAACAACAATAACAATAATAAATTCATTTTATGGCCTTTACCAATGGTCACAAGATATTTCATGCTATTTTCAATAATATTTTCATCATTAAATTGGACAGGTTTAATAACATTAAAATGTTCAGCACCTTTATTTGTTATTTACAATTCTGAATTTATAAATTTAATATTTTCACCTTTCTTATTCTCACCTTCACTGATAAGTATTTTTTTGGCTTCTACCAATTTGTTGACATTTGGATTATTTGAGGAATCTTTAACTTCAATGTTGGGAGGAACTAAAAAATTCTTGCGCACTGTTTTATTTATGATATTTGAAGTTTGCATGTTAAGACAGATTACCGGATATATATTTACAAGATCAACTGGCTGGACATTTCCAATTTTATTTTTTAATGATTCGTTACATGAATGTAATCAAGGTAATGAATGAATAATTGATTTTTTTTACTTATTTTATATATATATTTAATGTAATATATAATATATATATATATATATGTGCAATATTTTCAATTATCTTAATCTTCATCTTTACATGTTAATTTCATTATCTTCATCAATTTCTAATATCAATTTCCAAATTAAATTTATAGGTTTAGCACCATTTTTATTTTGTTTACTAGTTTTACAATCTCTAAATATAGAAGATAGGTATGTTATTTATTATGGTGATAAACTTCACACAAAAATTACATTAAGAAAAATTACATTACAATTTTTCTTGTGCATGTTAAATTATACACAAAAAAATATTTTATGGTGGTCAATGACTGGTTTACTCACTGGATTCTTTACAACTATTATAATACATATAATTTTATTAAAAAATAATACTAATAACATTAGTAATAATAATAATAATAATAATATAATAGATTATGATAGTAGTGACAATGATCTGGGCAATCTTAATATCAACAAATCAAGTGATGATTTAAATGCACAAGTCTTAAATCATTCCAATTCATCATCATCACCATCACCATCACCATCACCGTCATCACCAATAGCATCTACAACAATTGGAATAAATATTAATGATGATGATGATGATGATGATAATAATTATAATTATAAAAACAGTAGCAGTGGTGAAAAAATTAATCAAAAGCATAAAATTTTTAGAAAATTATTTAAAGGGGTTAAAAAAAGTTTTTTAGTAGTGATAATATCACTATTTTTTTTATTGCTAGCAAATTTTATATATACAAGGCCGGATTTTGTAGAAGAATCGACATTGAACGCAGTTCATCCAGAAGATGGATTTTTAATTACATTTTTATTAATGACTGCTCCAAGACGTGGTGATCCCGACTTTTTATCAAAAACAATTGACTCATACCTGAATAATTTTCCTGATAAACCTGAAAAGGATTCATTATACGCCAGAACTCAAATCATCGTTTATACTCATTTCACAGACCACATTGTATTTGACAATGTTCAGGCAATCTATTCAAATAACTCCAAAGCTCAAAACTATTTAAAATTTCATCGTGAAGAAGGTTGGGAAGTAGACCAAAGATTGCATGTTTCAAAAGCTTTGCATTTTGTTGCTGATAATTTTAAAACAACTTATGTTGGATTGATTGAAGATGATTTTCCATTATGCGAAGATAAATGGAAAGAATTATTAACTATTATTTATATTGCTAACATACAAGTACCAAAACATTGTGGAGTATTCATTGGTACTGGTGGAAGGTAATTAAATCATTATTATTATTATTATTATTATTATTATTGGAGGTGTGGTTTATAATTATATTATCAGATGAGTGATTCAGAAATTATTCGATTTTTATTTTAATAATGATTTTAGTGGTTTAATAATGAAAACAGATAAGGCTTTAATAGCATCAGATTTATTATTGAGTGAATTGGATTTAGCACCAGATGTTTTGATACAAAATTGTTTATTAGGAGAAATCAAAAAATGTGATGAATGTTCAAAAACTTTGGTCATCTCAAAAACTTTGTTAATGTATCATTTGGGCTATAACACTTCAACAAGTTCTAATCGAGTATATCACAAATATCAATACCAATGTGGTTGGAGGCATCCGTTTGTAAGTGTTAAAAAAATTTTTTTTTTTTTGGGGAAGGTGTTGATTAAAATCGTTCTAATTGAATCTTTATTTACTGGTTTAGAATAAGAACCCGGATCTTTTAACACTATAATAATAAGTTATATTAAGTTATATATGTATTTATTTTTTTAAAAAAATCTATTTGTATTATTATTACATACTAATATATACACATTTTTTGTATATTTTTTTAATTTTAAAAGCAACTAGTTAATTAATAATTTAATATTTTTAATTTTTAACTTTATTAGAGTTCATATATTACATATAATAACTCTTAAAATTTTGTAACATTTAAAAAGAATAAATAATTACTTTAGAATTTTATTCCTGCATCATGCAGCAAAATTTAAAATCAGGTTACTTCCGCAGCTAATATATTAGACCGTGTAATGTTTATTATTATATTTAAACAATGAGTGAATAGAATTAATTAATACATGGTACATATAAAGTTCCTTGAGGTGGGCTTTATAATCTTGTTCAAAATGGAAAATTTTGGAGATCAATGACGAACCCCAACAATTCCTTTATTTTTACCCTAGTTTCTTTTCGACTCTGACTTGATGGCAGGGATGCCCACTTACTTCATCATACGCTGACTCGAACTTCTCTATTATGTCAGGATCGTATAGTATATAAAGAAATCGGGATTTAGCCCATAAACCTTTTCATCTTTCATCGGGATCTTGTTGTTATTCTTTCCTACCTTGCGACGCCTCGCTTGCCTATGAAAGCGGAATACAATGCACTAATATCTCGTTGTTTTTTGTTTTTTTAAAAAAAAATGATATTACTTTTGGAGTTTGCTAATATTATCTATCATCTTATCAAAATGTTTTCCTCGAACCCAAATAACGAAGATGGAATGGAATCCCATATGATGCTCTAACGTTCCCTCATTAAATGACGACAGTTGTTCTTACCTCTTTAGATTAGGTACCAACCGCGGTTTAATCGGACCGCGGTTCAAACTCTGGTTAAATCGCTTACAAATATATTCATTTAAAATTTCATTTATTGTCTTAAAACAATTTTTATTAAATTATTTTTCACATGAAATATAGGTTTGTTGATTCACACAATATATAAAATTGTGATAACAACATTTTAATATAGCCTTGTTACAACGAAGTGGCTGGACATGTAAGGAAATTTCATTCGAAATTCGTTGAAACAAGATTACTAATCGTGTTTTCAACGAATTTTGATTTTTTCATAATAATAATGTGTAATAGTAACAATCAACAAGAATTTAAATTATAATTCGTTGAAACAAGGTTTTTCACTGCATATTAGAAATTTGTAACGTGTAAAATTAAATTTTAAATGAAGTTTGTTTTTACAGAAACATTAATATTAAATTTTATATGGTATAAATTTAATGGGTTGTATTAAATAAATTAAATAAATTAAATAAACTACTACTATTATTAAAATATAAAAACCTCAGGTCACTACCCCAATTGGTGGTGGTTTATAAAGCGAATCAATTCTCCCAATTCATCAATATTTTAATCCCAGCCTTTTCCTTTATTGTTGTTACTAGAATCTAATGTTTATTAATTAATTAAATGTGAATAAAAAAGATTATCAGTAATAATAGTTAATGAGTAGTAATGTAAAATCAATTAGTAATGAATGAACAATTAATTCACCTTTGTTTAAGAGAAGAGAGTTAAAATCAAGATTATTTAATGTACCATCATTACTCATATAACTTTTTAAGCTTTTTGATTTAGCAATTTCATCATCTAATATTCTCGGTTTGTGTACTTGTTGCAAATCGCCACCACCACCACCACTGCTACCATCATTGTTGCTGCTGCCACCATCATTATTAAAATCAATTTCATGTTTTTTAATTTTAGAAAATTTGAATAATCTTTTTATTAAACCATTATTTTTGAGCTTTTATTTGTTAAGCTTTCATTTTTAAGAATTGCTTCATGTATATTTACAGCAAATGGCCAAAGCTCATTAATAGTTGGTCTTTTTGATGGATCCACATTCCAACACTTTTGCATCATTTGTGCGTAATTATTGGGCATTTCAGGTAATATTGGTGGTCGTAAACCTTCACATTTATCAAAAATTAAATGATGATTATGAGCTCTATTGTCAAATGGTGGCGGTCGCGTTTACTTTGTCGACAATCATTTCGTCGACACCCATTTCGTCGAAAGTTTGTTCATCGAAAGTTCATTTCGTCGAAAATTATTCATCCTCGAGCCAGAGACCGAAAGAGTTAGATGTGAGGAGTGCGGGAAGTTAGTTAAGAAATTAGATGAGGAAAGGGAAGCGTGAGGAGAAGTTTGTTTAATGAAGTTTTTTTTTGTGACGAAATAATTTTCGATGAAATGAACTTTCGACGAAACAAATTTTCGACGAAATGATTGTCGATGAAATGAATCAGACCCATAATTCATATGTTTCTCGATCACAGTCAAAATTATCTTCTAGCCAATTGGCAAACTTCCAGCATATCAGTGTACCAACAACAATCACTTCCTCATCAGCAGAATTTTAGCTTTGCGGACTTTAAGTTTAAGAGCATACTAGGTGGAGGACGAAGTGGAAAAACACTCCTATGCAAGTTTCATGGGGATACAATTGCTTTGAAGAGTGTAGACTTATCAAAAGCCCCACCATATGTTTTGGAAGAAATGCAGAAAGAAGTAGAGATTTATAAAGACCTTGCTGATATCCAAGGCAAGTATATCCCAAAGTTGGTGTGCTATGGATATTATGGAGGAGGTATGAGTTTTGTTATTGGCATGACCATTGTTGGTACTATGTTGTTTTAGCATATAATAACAAAACGGCAAAAGTCAAGAGCTATTAAGGGATTAGAAATGATTCACAAGCATGGCATCCTCCACAATGACATTCGGGAGGAAAATGTCTTAATTAACAATAATGGCAATGTGTACCTGATTGACTTTGGGATGGCAAGTTGGGAGGACACAAAAAAGAGGAGAAAGCTTTTTGAGGAGGAACAGCTCAAATATTCTAACTTGCTAGATAGATATAAGGCAGGATGAATTTTCAAGCCACAGATTATACATTAGACATTAGCATTGTCATGTATCACTAGCAAAGTCCCAAACTTGTATTTTTTCACATTCACCTAAAGTTTAATAATAAAATTCCTGCTACTTTATTTGATACAAAAAAATAATTTTATGTTATAAATTACAATGTAAAGGCCAGCCTATGCTGACAGAATTGTGGAGCAGGGACAAAGAGGAAGGAATAAAGCATATAACATGCCTGCCAGGATCCTAGACCCTTTAAATTGTAAATTATTGGGCAGTTCCTTTCCCTGTCCACGTTAGCTATTGTTATCATTGTTATTATTACTATTATCACTATCAAAAATTATATTACTGCTACTTGAAAAATTATTTCTACTGCTACTGCTAATGATAATAGAATTATCTTTTTTCTGATTTTCTTTTTTGATCCAGGCCTCAATTTTTATCTAATGAAGTTTTTAATGGAGTTTTTGATGTATATAGAAACTTGCTAGTGTTGCCTCATTATTTATCATCAAAATTTTTCCTATTGATGATAATTTAAAACTCAAGTATTAATATGCCAGGTCTTTATGTCTTCAAATGAATTGAGATAAATAATTGATGTATGCTTATAACTATTTTTGAGTTTAGAAAAATATTGCTTTCTTGTAAATATTCACCAGCAGCATGAAATTTGTAAAATATTTAACTTATCATAATAAATTTTTATCTGCCTTATATATTTTATATTGAATCCTGTTTATTTGACTGAAAACTATGTAATTTTTTGCTTCATATGTAACTTTTAGATTGGTTCGCATCCAAACATATCCCAAATCTTTAAATGAAAGTGCGTAAGGAAAAGATAATAAATAATTGCATAATATTATATATGATGGATGTTATGCTGAGTGAAAAAAGTAGTAGATAAATACACATTTATTGCGAGTATTTATTAATCAGTAATAATAATAATAGCAAGAATTGAAGTAAAAAATTTCGTAAATTTTCTAATAGTACATTTAATAACAAGCAGAATAATCAAAGTTAATAATTAATTAATTAATCAAGTCTAGTAAATTTTGTTTCTATAAATCTTTGCCTTCGTTCTTATATTTTTTTAATGGATAATTATTTGGATATTTTTGAATCAATTCTTTTAATTTTTGTTTTTGATTAATAATGTTCTGTGTGTGTTTATCATATATATCGCTAAACAATTCTGTTATTGATGGTTTTTGAAGTTTTTCTGCCTTGGAAAATGATTTTAAAATCTCTTTTCGAATATATTGTCGAAATTCTTCATCGTCTTTATTATTCCACCATTCCTAAATTCAATATAAATCATTTATGCTTATCATTATAAACACATAAAAAAAATATTAAATTATTAAAAACATGGTAAAGTAAAAATACCTTGATTTCAAGCCATTTTCGAAATCTGACTATTGGATTATCAAACCTTTTCCAGCCTTCTACTTCTTCTTTTGAACGATATGCTGTTGAATCATCCGATGTACTATGATGCCCTACCCTATATGACATAGCTTCAATTAAAACTGGTCGATGTTCTTCAATTGCTAAGCGTCGTGCTGCTTTCGTAACATTGTAAACAGCCCATACATCATTTCCATCAACACGAATTGTATCAATTCCATATCCAATACCTCGGCTTGCAATACCATCTCCTTTATATTGTTCTGATACTGGTGTTGAAATTGCAAATCCATTATTGCGACTTTTTTATTTTTTCCAAAATAACTTTTTAGATTAATTATCTTATATTCAATATATCATTAAGGCTTTCCAGACAAACGAAATACACATACATATATTGTTTATACATACCAAAAAAATATAACAGGGCATTTCAAAGTTGCTGCAATATTTAATGCTGCATGAAAATCACCTTCACTGGCAGCACCTTCACCAAAGTAACATACAACGCAATTATTTTTTCCAGCTCTTTTAAATGCATAAGCTGCTCCAGATGCTTGTGGAATTTGTGTTGCAAGTGGTGAAGAAATAGTTTGAAAATTTAATTCTCTAGATCCATAATGTACAGGCATTTGCCTACCTTTACCTAAATCCCTTTCATTACCATAGCATTGATTCATAAATTGTTCCAACGTAAATCCTCTATATAATAGCACTCCTGATTCACGATATTGTCCAAAAATCATATCTTGGCTATCTAATCCTGCAGCACTACCAATATATGCCTCTTCCCCATAATTCGTCAAATAAAAACTAATACGTCCTTGTCTTTGAGCATCATAAAGTATAAGATCCATCGTGTCTAATGTAAGCATATCTTTATAGATTTTGATGGCGAATTCTTTTGATACCTATTTTGTCACATATTTAAGCAAACATATATTAGAAGAGGGATAATTAAAATATATATGCAAGTGTAAGTTTATCGATATTTACAGACGGCTCCTGATCTGAAGCTAAAACCTTTCCATTTTCATCCATTACTCGATATGTTGGTATAGGATCAATGCTTTGAATAAATTGCATTTTGCTCGTAAAATAGCTATTTCTAGTTCCTGGAAAATGGAATTTTTCTCCTTTTTCATCCTTTGTCAATTCTTGGAATGCTCTTGACGAGGTTGATACTCTATTATTTAGAAGTAAGGACTTGTTATACAGCCTTCTTAACACTTTAGAAGTACAAAAGGTGTTAACTTTTGAAGCAAACATGTTTATCATATATAGTCGGTGTTTAAGATTGGCTTGCACAAGCTGCACGGGCGCGGGTGTTTTTTGAAATGTGCAGGTATAATCAAAACGTCCTTGAACTCATGTGCATTAAATATTTTAAATAAAGCTTGCACAGTAATTTTTGTGCACCTAAAAATACAGATTAAATATGCACAAGATGTGCATACAAATTTAAACTTGCACATATAGTAGTCATATGATAAATTATCGGGAATGATTTTTTTCTTTTAAAGTTTTTCAAAATGGAAGATAATGGTTTACAATTACAAGATAAACAATTCACAATTTTTTAATGGTTCTTTTAATATTAATGACCATCCAAAACCAAAAAAAAAAACTAATTATATAATTGCTTCAAAGGCTGATAACAACTTTAATGCTTCTAACCAATTAACTAAATCAAATCTCAATATTAATGCACATGTGCATTTAAAATAAAAATCTACATGCACAAATGTGCATGTATTTTGAATTTAAGCACCATATTCAATCGTGCTCAAAATTTGTAAATCACTTATTATGAACGTTTTTTCGATTTCAAGATCCCAAATAGAAGACAGGGCAGATGGGGCAGATAGGAGTTATAAAAGAAAGAGAGTATGAATTCCAGCATCACACAGGTAGTAATAATACCAAGGTCATGCATGAATGAAACTTTTAATAATGCCTGTCTATTCAGATCTCTGGGACTCACAATAATAAATAATAGGGAGGATCGAAAAAAATATTATAGTTCTCATTGTATAGTTCCTTAAAATGAATAATAAATCTGATGCTGATCGCAGGCGTCAGATTTAATGCAAGTGCTGTGCGATTATATTTTTGTTTTAAAAATTTAGTGGAAAAATTCAAATGAAATTCTTAGCACAATTGGAAATTATATAAAAAGCAATCTTCTTGATGATGATGACCCACTATTATCAGCAGCTTCATATTAACTATTTTTATATAGGGATAGTTTTATATATATATCACTTAAGATAACAAATGGGATATTATAAAACTGTTAATTATGATCACATTGCAAATGACTAAATTTTTATCCTGAAATTCTTGGAAATACCAATGTTCTATTCACTTTGGTTTTGTTGCAGTATGCCCCATTTATAAACAATTTGTTGTAACACAAGACATGTAACATGTAAATCATTAGAAAAATTAGATTTTTCAAAAAAAATTTTTTGCAAGTTATTTATATATTCATCAACATGAGTGAATTTGAAAAGGTAAGTTAATAATTTACTCGTGAATCAATTTTTTTTAATTAATATTTTTTAAATTATACATACTATTATGAAAAAAGGTTGTTATTATTGATGCAAAAGGACATTTATTGGGACGCTTAGCATCAATTGTGGCCAAACAAATTTTAACAGGTCAAAAAATTGTTATTGTCCGTGCAGAAGATTTGAA
>CAUDNR010003968.1:61600-73018 GCA_958430865.1 Entrophospora sp. SA101
ATTATATACATTACATGAAACATAATTAACATTACTGAACCTTGTATTTTCTTTCTTTTTTTCTTTAACATCCAACCAGAAGTTTCAGGTAAAGGTTTATCTTGATCATCATCTGAGCCTATTTGTTATTTACAATAAATATATTAAAATACATGTAATGATTGCTATAACGAACTCATTATTGTTATTGTTATTGTTATTGTTATTGTTATTGTTATTACCTTCTTTTACTGCAACGTAAAAAGTAAATGAAATATTGCATCCAACCAAATTAAAAAATATATATAGAAATATATAAAAATGACAAACAATAAAAGTACCAAAAACCAAACAATAAATTCCTTCATCTTGAACTTTATAACTGCCTTTTATGGTTGCAGTAGCAGAATTATAATGTTCAATTGGTAAAATTTCTTTCAAACCCGGATCTTTAATTATTTGCAAAGAAACAGATTTTTTTCGACCACGGAATGCATTAACACCACCATTAATAGCAGCACCAGGCGTAGAAGGAGAATGAAGTGGGTTTAAAGTAGAGGTGGAATTGGTCCACTCAGCGCTGTTGTTATTGTCTTTTTGGGAAGAGTCGCTGGTATCTTCAGTGTCATTGGTATCAACAGATGTTATACTTATGTTACTTTTTAGACTGGGTCTTGCTGAATTAGGTATCCCATAACCGCTATTATGACCAATACCACCACTTCCCCCTCCGTCTTCTTTTATTGTAGAAGTCGTAGGTGTGGCTCCGGTAGTATTATTTTTGATGCTATTAGCAAGAGTAGTATTAAGATTAAGATTAGCAACTGTTGCGATGTTGTTGGCTGTAGTGATGTGTGAGTTAGTTGATGTAGAAATATTATGACCTTTTCGTTGATATAAACCAAAAGAGATATTCTTTCTTTTTGTTGTAAACGACCATAAAATAGTTTTGTCCTTTTGAACATTTATGTAATGAATGAAAACATCTCTTGCTGCAACTTCCACTTCTTGCATCTTTTGTTATTATATTTTAATATAATAAATAATAATTTTATTTAAAAAATTTGTTATATAATTGAGAGGCAAGGAAGATTTTTTCTTGATTTGTGATTTTTGATGATACGAAAAACAAATAAATGAAAGTTGTACAAATTTAAATTTTCCTTTCTTTTTTTTCCAAATGAAAATTTCAAACAAAGTTAATTTTAATTATAAACATTTTTACATATTAAATATTGAATAACTAACTAAACAATTAATAAAAAACACCTATAAAAAATAATTCTCTTTATGGAATTTCCAGACTTGGGCAAACACTGTTCAGATCCTAATTGTAAACAATTAGATTACTTACCTGTAAAGTGTCAATATTGTAAAAAAGATTATTGCAACGAACATTTTAAGCCAAATGATCATAATTGTACCAATGCACCAAGTGAAGATGGTGTAAAAGTGCCGGTTTGCCCTGTATGTAATCAACCTATTCCGGTTGCCAAAGGGGAAGATCCTAATATCAGAGTAAGTATTTGGTCATTTTTTTATATGTAAAAAAAAGAAGGAACTTTTGCGACCTCCTATATTTTTTTCTTTCTTCGTCTTCGTCTTCACCTTCATTTTATTCTTCGTTTATCCTTTTAGATGAATATTCATATAGAAAATGACTGTAATAAACCTGTTAAATCCACTTCGAAGCCATTTAATTCATGTTCCTTTGGTAAATGCAAGAATCGTATAGCAGTCAAGATAATGTGTTCAGGGTGTGGAAAAAGTTATTGTATTAAACATCGACTAGAACCTGATCATAAGTGTGAGGAAATACAAAAAGAAAATAAATTGGTAAACGTTAGGAAATTCGATAGAAGCAGCAACAACAACAACAACAACAACAACAACAACAACAACAACAACAATACTAGTGCTATTAATACTATTAGCAATAATATTTCTAATATTATTAACAGCAGTGGTAATAATAGTGGTGGCGGTAGTAATTATACCCATACTAGAAATAAATCACAAAAAAATTCAATAAAAAATTTTTTTGGAAAATTATTTAAATCATCATAGAATCACTAGAATTAATAATCATTATATATCATCTTTACATATTTATACTGGAAAAGTTTTATTTGTTTTATTTAAGTTAGAGTTGGAGGTTATTTGACATTCAATAGTTAGAATTAGACTTTACTTAATCTTTATTATTGATTTATTGAGTTTTTATGTATTTTATTAAACATGTTGTTTATCAACACATTTATTTTATTCTATCTATTAAATAAATTTATATATAGATACATTAATTATTATCAACCAACAAACTATACTAATACTAATTATTATTATATGAATAAAAATTTAAATTTAAACATGTTTATTAAAAATCACATGAAATTAACGATTTCGTCTGTGCCAATAAAATAACGCGTTTATCACGTGAAGCTTTAGAAAATTCGATTAATTATACCAATACATTAGTGCGTGTAACCAATTATTTAATATTCTCTCACAAAAATTTAATTTTCAGCGATAACAACGAATATATTAATCATAACAATAACAAACAATAACAATAACAATAACAACTACGAAGACGACGACAACAACAGCAGCGGCAATAACAATAATAGTAATAAATTAAAAAATTTATTATCAATCTAAAAATCTAAATCTAAATCTAAATTTAAAAATCATCATCATCCGAAATAAAATAAAATGACATCAGAGAATAATAATCGATCAATTTCAATAGTATCTTCCTCCTCTTCTTCTTTACCACAATCATCTTCATTATCGTCATCCTCTTCTTCAGTATCAACGATAACTAATTCAACAACAATAAATACATCATTACCATCTACTGCGACTACTTCGTCTTCTAATGTATTATCATATGATCGACCATTTAGTACTTATAGTTGGAAAGTTGCCAGTTTTCAACAATACATTAAGAATACAAGAAATGGTGATATATTTTATAGTCCTAGATTCTGGATACCACAATTAATAGATAGCAACAATGTAATCAGCACTACTGCTAGCACTACTACTATTAATAATAATAATAACAATGCTAGTACTAGTAATAATGATGATCTTGGATTAAGTGGAAATGGTAATGGTAGTAGTAATATCATTGTCTCTAATAATAATAGTAATAATAACAGTAACAATGATGTTATTACTAACAATACTAATAGCAACAATGAAATTATTACTATTAACAATAGTAGTGGTGGTGGCGGTGGTGATGACGGTGGTGGTGATGATGATGAATTAATGTCAAAAGGTTCATTGTGGAGATTACAAATCCATCCTAATGGATTTAAACCAGGACATCAAAATAATATATCGTTATTTCTACAAGCAATTCAAACACCATATGAACGACAGAATAATATACCAACAAGACATCAACGATACAAATTGGAACTGGAAAAGATAGATTATGAAGGGGATGTGGCAACTGATCCTAAAATCATAGCAGAATATCAAATAATTAATAAAGATTTTGAGTTTGGTAAAGAGAGCTGGGGGTATCCAAAGTTTTGTTCATTTGACAAATTATTTCCAGATGGGAATAGAACGAAAGAAATAGATTTGATTTTCATAGTACATTTCTTTCATAATGAGGAATACAATAAGATTTTGGAAGAGAGTGTCAAAAAGAATTTTTTGATCAGAAATGAATATTACTTCAATAATGAAATATTCTCTGATATTGAGTTTGTGCTAGATTCAGGTAATATTATCAAAGCACATAGAGTCATTGTAGCAGCAGGGTCCAAATATTTTAAAAATATGTTGGAAGGAGGATGGAAAGAACAAAATATGAAATCAATACCAATAAAGAATATTAAAGATGAGACATTCAAAGCAATATTGTACAATTTGTATACAGACAAGATCATTGAAGGATTAGATTTCAAAGTAATGAAGGATATTTATATACAGGCAGATATGATTGGACTGGATAGATTACAGAATTTGGCACAAATGAAGTTAGTAGAGATGATATCAGAAGATAATTGGGATGATATATTAATATTTAGTTGGGAATGTGGTAATAATTATTTAAAATCCATGGTGTTGAACTTTATTGCTAATAATTGGGAAAATATTAAAAAAAATGAAAACACTCAGAAAATATTTAAAACTGGTAATATTGAATACATTGAAGAATTAATGTCTGCTGTCATTAAAAGAAAAGAATTATGAATGAGGCGAGGTGAGAAGATGTGTGTGTGTGTGTGTATGTGTACGAATAAGGTGAATTTAGAACTGGATGGATAGAAAAAATGATCTTTAAAGAAATTTTTATAGAATGAATATATATATATAGTTAAAAGAATCTTACTATTATAATAATAATAATAATATTTATTTATTTATTTATTTAATTCAATTCAATTCAATAATAATAATAAATAAATTATTATTTATATAATAAATAATTTAATCTATAATTACATATACAAAAAATTTTTATTATAGTTACTATTGTATTTTAATATCTTATTATTATTATTTAAATTTTGAAAAAGAAAGCTAAACACATAGTTATGCTACACATTAATTGTTTAATTAAATTATCATTTACTAAATATATAATTTTACTTTTTATTTTTTTATTTTCTAGCTTATTAATTTAATTGTCTTCGCTTAATAACATATTTGGTATCCCATTTTTGATTGGGTATACATGTTGACAGTTTGGACATTTCATTTTTCCTTGTTGAATGTGTGTCTTTATGATTGATTAATGGATTAATTAATGTATTATAGAATTAATAAAGACGCGTTTTTTTAATACATTGTTTTTAGGTCAACGATAATGATTTACCTCTAATAAAACTCTGTGTAAATTTTTCAAGAATTCTTCGTCAAACTCTCCGTTTGAGAGATTTGGTAAAGTTTCAGGTAATATTTTAATATTAACCTTTTATTAAAATAATAAATATTTTGGGAAGATGAAAAAAGAGAAGAAATAATAAATGATTAATTAGATTCGATGACAATCAAGAAGAAACCTAAAAAACTAAAACAACGCGTTTCCTCCATCCAATCCATCCATCCATCCATCCATCCATCCATCCATCCATCCATCCATCCATCCATTCATCAATCAATCAATCAGATAACCATTACTAACCTGTAAAGCAGTTTTTACCAAAGCATCCCAATCTAATTTTGATATCATGTTACGTATAAACTGTGGACTGAAATCTGCCTCTTGAGTTTCTATCTCAACTTCAAAAAGATCTAATGGAAAATTATTTGAATTGCAACCTTTGGCATGACATTGGAGCATATTATGAGTTACTAAACGCATTTTTTTATTATATTGAAAAATATTTAAAGGACTTTCTTGGTGATTTGAAAAAAAAATTTTAAATTTGAGGATGTGAAGGAAAATATTTTGTAATGTGAAAAAGGATTATTTATGAATAAATATATAATAATTATTACAATATTTTTGTTTTCACAATTATTATCTAAAATATTTATGGTCCAATTATTTTAAAGAAATTTTTTTCAAGTTAGTTACCTAGCAGAACCATTCATTATTAAGTAACACAACATATGGCATTATAAAAAAATTTTTTCCATATTATTAAAAGGAAAAATGAATCAAATCTTCTTTTTTAAATCTGCTTTTTCTTCAGGTAAAAAATTTAATTTTCTATAATTTTTTTAATTATTGTTTTCTTCCTTCTTTATATAATCAATTTACTTGCGGCAACCATTATTTAATTAACTAAATTGTTTTTTAGCGCAGCGGCGATTAATACTCCCTGCTGTTTCCTTTTTCCACGCTTCTTCTATTACAAGAACTGGAAAAACATTAGAAGGATCCGTTGGCACTTTTGATAATTTGGTCTTGAAAGCAAAAGAGCCTGTTATTGTAGATTTTTATGCAGAGTATGTTGTAATAATAATAGCAATAATAATAACAATAATATGATGATGTAAAATGAATTATTATTAACTATGATATGTGATTATGATGGCGATGACGATGATAGCTGGTGTAATCCTTGCAAAATTCTTGGACCAGTTCTTGAACGGGAAGTTGCTAATAATTCTAAAGTCACTTTGGTAAAACTAAATGCGGATGAAAACCATTCACTTGCCAGCGAATATGAGGTATCAATCATTTGTTATATTGAAACATAGTAATAATAATAATAATGATGTAATAGTAATAGAATAGTAATATATTATTTAGGTGAGTGCATTACCCACCGTATTGGCTTTCCATAATGGCAAAGTCGTGGATAGTTTTATGGGTGTGCAAAATTCATCATTTATTCAGAATTTTATTTCTAAATTAGTAAACTCAAAGAAAGATTAAAAGATTAAATGAGCCAAACAAAACAAAACAAAACAATAAATATGAATTCACTCGATTCATTTGTTTCTTGTAATAAACTTTAATTAAAAAAATTTATAATTTATCGTGTAACTAACACAAAGTTCTTGGGGTTTAATTAACACGTACGTACCAGTTAGTACAACATTTTACAAATACTTCCCACGTCATAGGATTGCTCCTATTCAACAAATTAGTATTAAGGATTTATTGGTGTTAATTTTTTTTGAATTTAATATCTTTGAATTATTTATTATTAATTATCGCATATACACGAGACCGATCAGTGTTGAAATTTTAGTCACGTTGCACGTTAGTTATTTAATTTATAATAGTTGCACAAGATTGAATCGTATCTATATGGTGAGCCCCCTATTACTATGGCTGTCCTTGTAGATCCTTTAGATTAAGCCTTAAAGTTGCACGAGTTTAATTTAATTGATGGTCACATACATATTAGGTAACCAAATATTTGCCTATTTCTATTAATTTTTAAGAAATTGATAGATCTACAGGCATTAAATACCGACTCCTGGGAGATAGCGACCCCAATTCATGGAATTTATGCATGGGTGGTGATTGGCTAAGTTATAAGTGAGTGCACACCCTCCTCTCCTGCCTGCCTTGTGAAAAGGAGTCGAAATTTTTTCAAAAAATAAAAATTTAACTTTTTTTTACATTTAGATCTTTATAACCTTCCGAGCTTTTTTTTCCTTTAATTAATTCTTTTTTATTTTAAAGGCAATATATATTTCTAATGTTATATTTTAATTTCAGAAAGAACTATTTCAACCGCAACATGATGGATATATATAACCAAGTGACGATATTGCTAATGACCAAATGATGATGATGTTATTATGAGTAATGAATGACATTTTATTGGTGAAGTGGGACATAATAACGTCGAATCAAGCTTGTTGGCCGTTGTTGTAAATATTGATTTACGTATTTCTGCCGAAAAAATCGATGAAGCTTTTGGTCAAGCACTACGTTTATATGATGTAAGGATTAGGTTGAAACTACTATTTAAATTGATGAAAAGTAATGTCAGTAGTGATAGCAATGAATGGGATGAATGGCTAGTCTGCTGATGACGATATTAGTAATCATTGAATTGCATGCAAGTTTATGTAAGAAAATTAGAAGAAAAAATCATGAGAGGAATAAGGCTAGTGATAGAAATGATGATCGACCGAAGAACTAATTATCCTGCTAACAATGATCGTAAATAGTTATGCAAAGACCTGATCATTGCTATCGTAATCTAATTACAATTACAGTTATAAAAATGGTTATAATGGCAGAAATCGATCTCTAGTGCAAAAATACTAGAGATAATATGGGATCAGGTCATTAGAAACAAGACGTGTTTAGAAAATCATGCTTTGAGAAAATCAACAAAAAAGATTTGCATCCAAACAACTTGCTTTTGTATTTACTGTAAAACTTCAAAGAAAATATCTTTAAAAATATTCTTTGCGATGAGAGTGACATTAACTCAAAATTGACTTTTGGGCAACATGCCTTGTTTCCATCGATCAGACCATATTATCAGAAGAAACAATAGTTGATTAATTTTTTTTTGACATAAGGATCAAAGGACATACAAAGGCTGGATTATTAATTTCTTTTATATAATTGGATCAAAGATCTGGATAATTAATTTCCTTTGCTCAAGAGATAGGACTGTTCTTTGCTTAAAGAATCAAAGAAGATCAAAAATCCAATCTTGAGAGGTAAAACTGAAGGTAATAATATAAAAGGTTAAAAATGCGAGATTTATTATGATAATAATAATAAATTATTTTTTTTCTATCTTAACTTCTCGTTGAACAATAATGAATATTTATATGTTATGGATATATCGTTGTGATAAATTATAGCTTTGATTATTATTAAAGAGAGAAAAAAAATAGAGATAACCAGATACTTAAAAAATAGTATTATATCATTGATCAATTAAACCAAGAGGTTTATTAATTACTTTAAAAAAATGAAGGGTTCACTTGGACTGCAATTGCAGGACAATTTTTCAAATTAAATATAAACAATGAAACTTTCTACACAACTATTAATGATACACAATTAAACCGGTCAGTTACGTCGATTAGAAAACAACGGCCATGTTCTGGTCAGCAAATGTTAATGGAGCCCTTAGAAGTATTAGCATAAGAAATCCCAAGAGAAAATGTAGGAAAAATTTGTGTCAAATTGATTCGTGGGGAATAACAACACATTGGCCTGAAATAATTCCCACGTAGAAAATATCATGTTGCTGGGCCCAACTCATTATGGCATATAGATGACAGCCATAAATTAATTCATTTGAAATTTATAATCCATGTATCGATGGATATTTAAAGCTATTTTTAATAAAACTGTTCATTATTCATTATTAAGATTTAAATTTTTATTCACATCATCAATTAATAGAGTGAATTAAAGTTTTGATTGAGCCTTCCTCAGTCAAATTTCTGAATGTAATAAATTGAGTATTTAATTGAAAATTAATGTATATGCTTCTTTTTTTTAATAATTATTATATATATTTGGTTTCTACTATTATCAATCACTAATATATCTCCTAATTAATAAATGTACATGTCATTTGTTTTTTTTGTTTAATAAAATAAAATATACTTTCTTAATAATTAAATAAAACGTATATGTTGTTTCTAACAATCACCTATTTATCAAAAAATGATAGCACATTCATTATTTGATGATTTAATAAAATTTATTTTAAATAATGAACAATTCTTATGTCTACTGTTTTCTATATTTTTTTAAATATAATAGTATTAAAGCAAATATACGATAATTTGCTAAATTACAATTCTTCAAAGACTTCAAATCAATTTGGTTGTATCTCACTTTACTCTCCATTTAGCCCATAACGTGAATGCGGCTTCATTTCATCTACTGAAAGAAGATTTACAATTAAAGTGGAACATTTTAAATCTCTACAATCAAAAAATGATTCACTATCCTGGCTATTAATTAAATTTCTTATAATTAACCCGCGTTTTACTACAATGCACGTTCTAACTAGTTAATAAAATACTTTAACCAGTTCCAACTTCTATCACAATTAATTCATAAAGAATTTCAATAATTGTTTTATAGCAGAATTGCAAATAAAATAACAGAATTTGAGCAGAAATAATATTTTTAAATGCAGTAGAAGCAATCAGATTCTTGGTATAACCACTGGCAGATGTTGATTTTTCTTTCTTCGTCGCAGAAATTCATCATCAATCATGATCTTGAGAAGATAATTCAAATTCGCAATTATATGAGTATAAATTTTTGTCTGAACATCTTATTATCTTTAAAAATACGTATTAATATTTAAAAAAAAAGGTTTGATAGTAATCGATGGATTTATATGAATTTCCTTCCTTTGATGAACAAGTGGTTAGGTATTGTAAGGTTCTACAACATATATAATAGAATATATATATATATTATATACCAGTAATAATACTAATTGAGATTTTGACCCAAAAATTCGGTATTTGTGTATATATGGGCATGGCAGGACCCTGAACAATCACGGGATTTATCAAAGTGTCATCCAATTGTATGTTGGACATGTGACTTAGTCTTTTTCGTTTTATATTTTTAAATCGTTATAAATAATGTCATTTTTTGACCAAGCGAATAAAATTTTTTGGGAACCAACAAACTAATTGACTGGTAATTAAATAATTCTATATTAATAAATTATAACAGTGGAGGGAGGTTTTTGGCATCCTCTTCCCTAATAGTCCAGATGTCATTTAATTCCTCATGGAGCCAGTCTGCAAGCAATAACAACGTAAAAAAGATATCAAGTTAGACAACAAACAATGAAAAACGAGCAAAGCAATCAAAAAAGCAAAATGATCATTTCCACTTTCTCTTCATTTTTTTTTTCCTGATAACACACTTGTTATATATGTGCGATGAAAAAATTTGGAGGCATAAAATTATCCATTTCATCCTTTCTCCTAAAAAGTGTATTGATACAAAAAATTAATTAAATACTTTATTCAAGAATTAGTCACATCACATAATCAGAAGGAATGAATACATAAATAATGCACATCTGATTAATAGACATATTCAATGACACAAGAAAATGGTAGTGGTGAATAAATAATAAAAAATATGATAAGAAAGACAAACGATATACAAATGCTCTCTCAAACAGATAAATAAATAAACGGAACGGAATGAGTGAAAGTAATTTTTTGTATGTTTTTTTACGTGTAATTCGTTCATTGCCTTTTTCTTTGCCAAACTCAATCAATGCATGTTGCAAATATTTAACACGCTCCCACTTATCCTTCTTGTCCTCCTCCAGCTTTTACTTTTCTTTTTTCAACTCGTCTCTTTGCGCTTTGCTCTTTCCGATTCTGAAAAATTTGTAATATCCCCATTGCTATCATATATTGTTAAATCACAACTTGATAATGACGAAGTTAGGCTGCTTTTAAAACCTCCTTGTGAACTCTATTTGCCAATCGAAGAATTGATTACACCAAGAAACAACCACAAAAATCCCCCAAGACCTCAGAATTGTTTCATGTTATATAGAAAAAATTACAATAAATCTTCAGACAGTATAAATGACGTAATAAAGGTTTCAAAAGATGCCGGAAAGGCCTGGAATAACGAATCGGGTGAAGTAAGAAAATACTTTAAAATATTAGAGAATATGAGTCTTGAGAAACATAAATTACATTATACATGATTTGTTTAGGATGAAAATTTCATACCACCCTGCTCACGTATTAATTAGAAATATGTACCACTCTTTCTCTGACTTAATCCTAAATTACCTTACTATTTAAACCTCAGTGTTTTGATACTGATGATTCTTGAATTAGGTGAACTATACAAAAATTACCTTAGAAACTTTAAAAATTATTTTCTCTGTTTTTTTGCATTGGTTAGAGTCTTCCGTAACAAGGTTTGACTGTATTATGGAATTACATAATAATAACAAATTATTATGTGCGGATTTTTTTAGTATCTTTATCATATATTTCAATACATTGTAAATGTTGACAACAAAA
>CAUDNR010003979.1:15777-27466 GCA_958430865.1 Entrophospora sp. SA101
GGACAGACAAACGATTGTGGAATTTCCAGTGAAAGACCCATGTGTCGTGATAATCTTCTTGGATCATTTGAATTCACTAATGCCTCATGATGAGGCAAAGTTAGAGTGTACTTTTGATATTAATGCTGACGGTATTCTAAAGGTGACAACTAAAGATAAAGCAACTGGTCATAAAGCAAATATTACTATTTCAAATTCTGCGGGTAGATTATCAACAACTGGAATCAAACATATGATTGCTGAATCTAAGAAACTCAAAGAAGAAGATAAACAAAGTCAAGTACGTGTTGAAGCTAAACAAGAACTTGATAATTATGTTTACCAGGTAACCAATTAGCTAGGATGCATTGATGAACAAACGAACAAATATTAATTCATTATTAATAATTGATATTTAGATTGAAAATACGCTTAATAAACCAACAATGGTTTATTTTATTTCCTTTTTTTAAAAAAAATTTTTTATTCTTATAACGGATGTTATAATGTCTTTTGCACTCCACCTCATCTTCCTGGTGGTCAACTTACGCCAATTGGAACGGCCTGGTATCTTTTCAAGACGGGGGGGGCATTAAAACTGATTTATTTTACAGAGGATGAGCAATTTTTTTATCTTGTATCGTAAAATCTTAATCTTAAGAATTTAAAAATTTAAATCTTTAATTATTATAAATATTATAAATAAAGTCAATGTAACTAATTACATGTATATTTTCGCTACGAGAATACTTGGACCAAGAAACTAACTGAACTTTGTCCCGAATGCATCACAGATGTTTGGTTTTACACATGTAATGTAAATCACATCAAATTTATAAATAACACCAATAATAGGTTTTTATTTTGCTTTCTAAACAGAGGCTTTGAATGTCTTTGAGCTTAGTGTACAGTTGCGAGCAAGGAAGAAATAAGTCACTCGTGCGTTTGCTTCTCTTAATCTTTAAAAAATAAACAATGATAAATATGTACAATCTTTAGACAAGATATAATAAATTCATGTCTAATTCAGTAATTAAATTAACATTCATATAAAATAAAAGAATGGATTTGTTAATAAAACAAACCCGTCATAATATTTAGTGTGAAATTTACAAATTTTCTGATCGATCTAATGATCATCCAAAAAAATCTAGATGTGTGTTTTTTAGACTGCACCCACAGTTGAACTTATACCATGAACCAATTCAAACTCAACGTGGTAACGAAATACCTGA
Organism: Entrophospora sp. SA101; assembly: GCA_958430865.1. NCBI lineage: Eukaryota > Fungi > Glomeromycota > Glomeromycetes > Entrophosporales > Entrophosporaceae > Entrophospora > Entrophospora sp. SA101. The sequence goes on from CAUDNR010003979.1 coordinate 16,992, forward strand.
GAATCGCTAAGAGTCGTTCAATAAGTCCTTATCACTCCGAATATACAAAGGGTTAATATTTCCGAGTCATAAAGAAAGTCTATTATCTACAGTTTATTATAATTATCCAAATACTGACTTTTTTACACTTTAAAAAAGAATTTATACATTCCCTCTCCAAATCATCGCCACCATTTACCATTTTAAAACCACATTTGAATTACAAACATTTCGTATCTTCTAAAGTTGAAATTTCACAAAACATAATAAACCGTAATTTGAAAGATGTAAATATTAATTTGGTGGTTGATCTCTATGAAAAATCTTGTAGACTAACGACTGATTTAAACTCGCTTAAATCAAAGCGTAATGAAGTTTCAAAATTGGCAAAATCATCAACTCAACAAGAACGTGAAAATATTTTACAACAAGGAAGAATGATAAAATCACAAATTTTAGAAAAAGAGGCATTATTATCAACTTTGGAGGAGGAATTGATGAGAGAAGCATTGAAAATCCCCAATGACACACATTCAGATGTGCCTATTGGTGGCGAGGAAAATGCTAGGATAATTAAAATATTTGATGAGCCGTCACTACCACCATCATCCTCCTCCATCATAAATAATAATGATGTTGATATTGATGTTGATAAAAATGGGGGTGGTAATGAACAATTAAAAAAAAAGAAAGATCATATAGAATTGGGTAATGAATTGGATATTATTGATTTTGAGACAGGATCTAATGTTACAGGAAACCATTGGTATTATTTAAAGAATTCAGGGGTATTGTTGGAATTTGCTTTGATACAATTTGCTTTACAAAAAGCGATTGAAAAAGGGTACATGCCTATTATTACACCTGATGTTGTAAGAAAAGATTTTAGTTATGCCTGTGGATTTCAACCACGAGAAAATGAATCTTCACAAAACTATTTTTTATCAACAGGCGAAGAAAACATTTCAACAAGTAACAATAATAATAATAGTGGTGGTAGCAGTAGTAAACATCACAATCAATTAATGCTAGCAGCTACAGCTGAAATACCATTAGCAGGGATTTATTCCGATAAAATATTATTTTCAAAACAATTACCAAAAAAATTTGTAGGATTTTGCCATTCTTTTAGGTCAGAATCAGGTTCAAGAGGTAAAGAAACAAAAGGATTATACAGGGTGCATCAATTTAGTAAATTGGAATTATTTATATTTTCAAAACCTGAAGAAAGCGAGGAGATGTTTCAGGAAATTGTTGATTTGCAATCAAGTATTTATAAAGATTTAGGATTACCATTTAGAATCTTGGATATGCCAACATTTGAACTTGGAGCTAGTGCTTATAGGAAATATGATATAGAAACATGGATGCCAGGTAGATGTAAATGGGGAGAGGTAATGTGTCCAATATCTATTTATAAATTTTTAGATTCATTCATTCATTTGATTATTGGATAAACGAATTATTATTAATTACATTATTAGGTTTCATCAGCATCCAATTGCACAGATTATCAATCGCGTAGGCTAAATATAAGAATGAAACGTTCTATGTTAGCGTCAACAGAATTTGTACATACATTGAATGGAACAGCAATTGCAATACCGAGGATGATTATTTCAATTATTGAGAATTTTCAAACAAATGATGGAAAAGTTGTTATACCTAAAGTGTTGAGAAAATGGATGTATGATATGGAGGTTATTGATAAAAAATCTTGAAACTTTTAATTTGATCTAAATGTAGAAGGTTTACGACCACCAATATTACCTGAAATGCCTGATGATTATGCACAGATGACGCAGAGGTGTTGGGACGTGGATCCAACAAAAAGACCAACTAGTGGAGAGCTTTATGATTTTGCTGAAAACAAACGTAATGAAGTTTTTAAAAATAATAATACTAGTAATAGTAGTAGTGATAATAGTAATAATACTAGTGGTGGTAGTAGTGTTTCGCAACAAGTACACAAACCACATCCAGATGCATATCATAAAAGTAGAATATTAGATGAAGAGATTGCTAAATCTAAAAGCTTAAAATTTTATACAAGTAATGATAGTTCGTTAAATAGTCTTGATTTTAACTCTTTTCTTTTAAATGATGATTTTAACAAAGGTGAATAAAAATTTCATTATTAATTAATTGGAAATTATTATCCATTAATTATTACTAACGATACTTATTTGATTGATTAATAAACACTAGATTCTAGTAATTAAGAGAAAGAATCAATGGGTGACTAATTTAATCTCCACTATAAATTTATTATTTATCTTTTTATTTTTTTATTTTATTTCTTAAAGTTAAATCATAATAATATTTTGAAATAATAAACTTTTTACAGTTTCTGATTCTTGTTAAATGGTAATATTGCCGATTACAGCTTAATTTTTGGACTACTCTTGTCAGTTAATTGCAAGCAACTCATAATAATTCGGTGCTTGACAATTAACTGGTTTACGAATTTACTTTGGTTCTCGCTTGTTGCCTCTTCCTTGTTTGTAAGTACACTTAATGGTGCCGGATAACTCTAAATGAATAAAACGACTTTTTTACAAAGCTCAAAGGCTTCTATAAAGTTCCTTTTATTCGCTTGTGACCAATTATTTCAGTTTATCTGTCGATTTGGTTTATTTACAAACATTTAGGCAGCTTGTTAACGGCCTTGCGTTTACTATTACAATAACACTACTGGTGACCTTTGGACAATACTTCACTAACACCCACTAGTTAACCAACGTTAGCACTAAACCCTTGTTTACCCACTAAGGCAAAAAACTTGGCTTTTTACCAAGACACTCATTCCACTTGTTGTTTTTATCAAAGCGCTTTAAGCAATGATTTTGAGGGTTTTAGTTTATTGGAATGTTAATTGTGCATTGATTTATTATTCAATTTCGTAGAAATGAAACCGAGTTTTATAGGTCGCAAAATTTTAAATTAAAAATAATAGAACTACTAATTTGTTTTTATCTTTATCTAGTTGGATATTAGATTTTTTTAAAACACAAAAAGATCAAGAATTCTATTTTATATGAAAATAGAGAAATCGTATACAATAAGAGAGCTTTCGATAAAAGGAAACGAAAATATTTCTTTACATGGTAATTAAACAAATTATAAATATAAATCTTCCGCTTGAGTAATAATAATGGTAAAATTAGTTGATAAAGTTTTTTTTATATATAACAAGCACCTTCTTCAATTAAAAACGACTTTAGGTTAAACAAAGTAAATGTATGGCAAGGATTGTATGTTTTATATACAGCTATTAATTATATTTGCATAACTATAAACCATTAGGTTTCTTTTATCTTACTAACTTAGATCACTCAAAAAAACCAAAAATTGTAAAACTTTTCATAGGAGAGAGCAAGCCTCTTTTCAATTGAAACGACTTTAGGTTAGGTGTCTTGAGGATTATATATAACCATCAATAATTTTAAATGCTTTAACAATAAAGTAATTTAATCAATCAATATCAGCATAATGGACACTCATTTTGTGCAACAGTCATTTGTATAATAGGCAGGCAGTTACACAGAGCCCGTTGCTTCTGAAACTTCACTAGAATATAGCTGTAGCCTCTCTAAGTCCAGATCATCAGCAAGATCAAAATTATCTCACACTTTTATAATCAAACTTTTGCAAGAACTTTCACCATAACATATGTTATGTTGATCATTTTTTTGTGATCTGCAACAGTGTCCACTATGCTATCAATATCGCAAAAATATTATAAAAAGCTTGTACACAACAACGCCTTCATTTTACTTGTAACTTTTGTGCAATTATAAAAGGCTTGCACAAGTATTTTGCGCAGTTCATAATTTTGCACGATAACTTGGTAATTATGCACTACGCTTGCGTAAAGTTTTCATTCGAGTAAGAATTATGAATAATCTTCAAAGTGCAAGATATTTGCAAAAATTGCATACACATAATTTTTACGTTGCGTAGTAGGTGAAGATGGCCGACGCTCTCTGCGGTAATACCACACGACATATCATCAAGACCAAGATGTTCATCAGATGGTATCACACCATCACAGCATTCGGTGGTTGGTAAATTATAATTATAAAGAATATTGACAAAGAAGTTAAAATTTTTGGATTACCCGGTAATTTTTCCCGATGTCGGACATAAAATGTTGGAGAATGATACAAAACAAAATGGTTAATTTTTTTTTTCCTCCATCCATCTTCTCCTTTTGTTTGGGTTTCGGGTTGGTAATGACGCCAACTTTTTTTTTGGTTTACGTAGTCTGCCATTTATTTCGTACAATTACCGTAGTGATAATTAAGAAAGAAATCGGTGTGATCCTCTTAGATTATGTCGTTATTATCGCTATTATTATTATTATTATTATTATTATTATTATTATTATTATTATTATTATTATTATTATTATTATTATTATCAATAATTAAAATATATGCCATTTGTCGCCCGCCTTTCCTTTAGTATTAATACGTTTAAATTCTTGTTTAAAATATTCCGGCAGGTTATTATCAAAATCTTCACCGTCTGAATGGGTGTCACTAGTTGTAGCCTTTACAGCAAAAATATAACCAAACATGTTTGAAAGTGATATGTCAAAAATTCTACCACCAAAATCAAAAATCAAAAATTTTTTTTCTGATGTATCTTTGGAATCAAGTCCATAAGCAATAGCCGCGGCAGTTGGTTCATTGCTAATTCTGGGAACATCAAGTGCTGCGATTCTACCAGCATCTCTTGTTGCGAGACATTGAAATATGCAGGAGCCGTGATAACAGCTTTCTTTACTTTTTTTCCAAGCTATATCCTAGTAGTATACATATACATGTATATAAGGAATTTGTTGATATCAGATGTTGTGTACAAATATAATAATAATTATTATTGTTGTTGTTGCAAAAGAATTATAATCCTATTATATGCAGGATTTGGGATAATGATTAAAACGGGATCGCCTTTTTCTTCAACATCAGAGGGTTGTTTTATATAATTATATAATTGTGAATTTCGTTTTTTAGATGCCTTTGAAAAAATAGTTCCAAGGGCTTAAAAAAAATTAGATTTTATTTAGATTCTATTATAGAAGAGATTAAGAAGAAACAATTCTTGTCATTTATTTTTTCTACTAACCTTTTTCCAATCCTGGTTCTTGAATACCATAACAAATACCACAAAAAACATATTTTTTTTGATAATATAAAACCTGATGAGAAATGGTAATTGATATGTCAGTATATGTAGTTTTGTTGATAGATAAATCAGTTGATTATTTACCTCGACAATTGAAATCCACACGGGGGAAGTCATCCAAATTATAAAAAGGATAAAAGGCGAAGCAACCAACATGCAGCAACCAAAACAATTGCATGCATTATATTAATAAAGAAAGGTGAGTTACTGCTTCTGATGTTTTGATGATGAGAGAGACAATAATTTATTGTTTCTATTCGACTCGTGCGTGATAATAATAGTTAAGTAAAATTTGGCTTCACATTGCTCATTCGTTGAGAAGAAGAAAAATGTCGAAATCTTTGGAAAAATGTTGTCCTAGTTAAACACTTTCATGAAAAGCACAACGCCAATGTTTTCCGTTACCTTCGTTGTCTTACTTCTTCACGTGCATGACGATCGGCTGCAAAAAGAGCCTCTGATAATTTTGCAAATTTATCATTAATAGTAACATGTAATTTATTTAAAAAAAATGAATAAATCTGTATCCAATGTAATGTAATTAAAAAAAAGATTTCTACATGGAAGAGGGAAAATCTTCCAAAATTTGTTTCCATTTACTATTTTATAATGAAATCATTAAAAATTGGAGAGTTTTTATTATTATATAGTTTGTAATAATTTATTTTAATGCTGAAATTTATTATATATTTTTTCTAAGATGAAATGAGTATTTCACTATTATTCAACGATATAGCTATTTAATTATAAGCAACACAAACAAAACAGGATGAGCGGACAAATAATTAGATCATTTGAGATTTTATATATAGATAATTAATATTTGCATTTTAATTAGCATATTAAAATTGATTAAATAATGATGAATTTCAAAACTGCGGAACGATACATACACTGCTTTGCCTACACGAAAAAAAGGACAGGAAAGTTGATCTCATTTAATGTGATACATGCAGACGTTCTTGACCCCGTCATGGAAAAAACATTGTACGATTTGGTCATGAAGTGTATGACAAACCCGCCTATATAATTATTGAATAATAAAATGTTCGCTTGATTTGCAAATAGATCTTGATTTTGGCACGTATTTCGATCGAATTTGCCTATATTTGAATAATTGATAAAACATTCATTAAAATATATTTTAAAAATAACTTCACAGATCTTGCCTTTAACACTTATTTCAATTTCAATCACTCCTATATATATATACAAAATATTGAATAATTGATAAAACTTTCATTTGCAAAACTTGATTTGCAACCTTCTTAGATCTTGTATTAAACACTTACTTTGATCACGCCTATACAAACTATCAAATCATTGACAAAAGTTCATCATTATATTTTACAAACTTCTTTGGAAGCTTCATACATTGTCATACATCTTGTATTTAACAGTTACTTCCACAAACTCGCAACCTATCGTCAACTCTATATTTTTTTGATTACACAATAAAAATTATGGAATAGAATTTGTCCAATGAAATGTTGTATGTAAGACTCATTTTTCCCATTACTAATACCCATCCCGGGGTACGACGAACCCATGTGGCTCATTTAAATGTCCAGCAAGTTTATTTTATTTAGGTAAAACTCATTAATTAGTTGATTGATTACATTTATAATATATGATGATGATACATCATCAATTATAGCAGCTACGAATCATCATTTTTTTGAGAATGATAATAAATCAAAGTTTTTCATAAAATAGACTATTGTCTTGGCCTGAATCATTTTTTTGCTTTTTACGACAAAGATGAAATCCAAACCCAACTTAAAACAAATGAATTTTTGTTCTCGTCCTCAGTTATAAATAAGCTTGTTATTATTAAAATTTTACTACATTATTAAATAATAACTTGATATTACAATGCTATTATTATGTTTAAAAACTCACCTTTCCTTTTTAATATAATGCATGCAACTTTTTGTATTTGTTTCGGTTGCTGCATGTTGGTTGCTTTGCCTTTTATCCTTTTTATAATTTGGATGACTTCCCCCGTGTGGATTTCAATTATTGGGTAAATAATCAACTGATTTATCTACCAACAAAACCACACATAACATTTCTCATTTCTCATCAGATTTTATATTATCAAAATGTTTTTTTGCGGCATTTATTATGATATTCAAGAACCAGAATTGGCAAAAGGTTAGTAGAAAAAATAAATGAAAAGAATTGTTTCTTCTTAATCACTAATCACTTTTATAATAGAATCTAAATAAGATCTAAATTTTTTTTTTAAGCCCTCAGAACTATTTTTCCAAAAGCATCTAAAAGTGAAATTCACAAATATATGAAACAACTTTCTGATGTTGAAGAGGGTGACCCCGTTTTAATCATAATCCCAAATCCTCAATGGGTCGATTAACATGGACAGAATGCATACAATTTGGTTATGAATACTTTTGCAACAGTTAATATCCATCGTGCAAATCAGCGTAGGGACAAAAATTCATATTGTATTTTTCACTTCCGAGATATGGAAGAACTTTACAGTGTACGTGATGCTATCGAAACTTTACATCCCAATGCCTTTTGCATTCCATCTTCCTACCGTACTTATCTATTCCTGGTGGTCAGCTTACACCAATTGGAGCGGCAAGGTATCTTTTCAAGAGAGGGGAAGAGGATGTTAAACCTGATTTTGTAGAAGATAAACGATTTTTTAATATTCATTAGTAAAGTCAATTTTCAGAATTTAAAAATTCAAATCTTTAGTTGTTATAATTATTATAAATAAATAAAGTCAAAATTATATTTTCGCTACGAAAATACTTGATCAAGAAACTAACTGAACTTTGTCCCGAATGCATCACAAATGGTTGGTTTTACACATGTAATGTAAATCACATCCAATTTATTCTTATAACGGATGTCATAATGGAAGTTTGGTTGTTGGTAGCAGTTGTTTTGAACTTATTGCTTGGGCATATCAAGGACAAAAAAGATGAATGTAGTTTTAACACCAAATGGACATAAAACAGAGTTTAACTCAATTATGCAAAAAAAAAAAGTAAATATAATTATTACATATGCAAAACTTGCCTCTAGGGTTATATTATTATTGTTGATATTAACAATGTTATTCAAAAATCAAATTTTCAACAACAAATAATTAATTTCAAATAAAAGCTTTTTTTTGAGAACTTTGAATATGAACAGCAAGTATAATTAATTAGATAGTGCAAAAGTAATTTGTTTAATTTCAATTTTTTGTGAAAAGAAAACTTTTTATATTAAAGAAAAAATTATATATAAGAAAAAGACGAAAAAAAGAGAAAGGGGAAAAATTACAAATTTATCATGAAAATTCTAAAAATTACTATGATGATTATGTGATATAATTATAATTATAATTACAATTATTATTATTATTAATATTATTAATATTATTATTATTTCAAATTCTAATTAAATAGATAAATGATCGATCACACATATTGTCTCTTTAATGCTTGATCACCTGAATTTCCATATTTTTCATCGATTTTCATATAACGTTCTTCCACATTTCTTGATTGTATGAGTATAATGGTGGAGAAGAAGGCAAATATATCAATTATAATGAAACCGAATAAAGATGTGAATAGTTGACGTGATGATCTGTCAGCTGCCTGTGTTATAGCATCAATACAACCAGGAGGATTGGCTGTATCCTTTGGACATTTAGCTAAAACTGGTAAATCTGTTGAATTATTATATCCACAACAATTTAACTATTTAAAAAAGATTTATTTATTTATTAGTAAATATATTTTAATGATTACAGATGCATGCATGTATGTAATGCAATATAAAATACCTCAACTTGGAAAAAACCTCGTGTATTTTGACTCCAACCTTTCCATTTATTGTTGAATTGATCTCTTTCATCCAAAGTTTTAAACCAAACATTTGCACCCAATGCCAGTAAGGCAAAAGTGGATATAACGATTAAAAATGTATGTACATATAAAAATTTTTTACGTTTTATTGGATTAAAGAAGCCAACACTAGCAATAAGAAATGAAATTATAATAAGACCTCCAACACAAAATGCAGCTATAATAATTAATTTAATAATAATGAATGAATTTAATGATGATGATAAATATGTTTTAACATATGTTATTAAATTAAAATGTACAAAAAAAAATTTTTTCTTCACCTATGAGTAAATTTTTTGTTACTACAAGACTACGTAAACTTGCTTCAATTGTGTTAAACCATAAAGCGCTAAATACAAGGATAAGAACACCTTTTGAGAAATAGAATAATTCTATCACGGCAAAAGAAGCTAAAATTTGTTTGCTGATTGCCTTGTATGGCTGACGTTTGTTCCTTCCAAACATTTTATGTTGTAAGTTTTTTTTTTACGAAATATTAGATGACAATGATAATGGTTATATTACGAATGGTGTGAAATGGTAAAATGTGTATGTTCAATAGATGAATGTTAATGGAGTAAAGAAATATTTATGTAAAAAGAAAGTGCGAATATAATTTTCCTTTAAAAAAAAAAAATCTAAAATTTCTTGATGGCCAGCAACAAGGATGTATGAATTAAATAAATATATTTTTATGAATTAATCTAATTAAAAGAAAAGGAAAAAAATATTTAGTGAGGAGAGTTTGAAAAAAAATTAGTCAATAATAGGTAAATTAAATTTAATGTATTTTAATGACTAAAAAGGAAGCATGGGATATTGTGTATTTGTTTACATTAAAATCAACCCATTTCAATTACTCTCTTTCTAAATCATTGGTTTAAAATTCGAAATTATTTTTAAATTCAATTGATCTCCATAAAAATACTATTGGTCAGAAATTTATCACATGGTTCCGGCTTTAACTTCGAATTTGGAAATAATCGGACTTTCGGATTCGGGGTTAGTATATTAATATCAGTCGTGTGACATGTCCTTTCAAATTACTTTCTATATGATGCAAGTCACCTAGTCCTACAACTTTTTATTGGTTGTGTAGATTTTCAAATTCTCCAAAAATGGGGAAATGCAACACCCCAAAATAAATCGTGTATTTGAAGCCAAGACCTTCCTCTACAAAATCACGATTTCATCTCATTGATATGTCATGTTGTTGTGGAGGATTTGAGCTTCAAAGTTGCACGAGTTTACTGAATTTACTATATATGTTTGCCCTAAAATGACAAATAAAAATTTGAAAAATTTCCCTTATATTGCAGATCTTTTGCCATGCGAATTTTCCAGACGAACGGGAAGAGAATTATCTTTATTATTAAAAAAAATACAAAGAACAGCTAAGTTCATTTATTTTAAATCTAATAAATAGAC
>CAUDNR010003979.1:28466-41168 GCA_958430865.1 Entrophospora sp. SA101
GAAAGTTGTTTCATATATTTGTGAATTTCACTTTTAGATGCTTTTGGAAAAATAGTTCTGAGGGCTTAAAAAAAAAAATTAGATCTTATTTAGATTCTATTATAAAAGTGATTAGTGATTAAGAAGAAACAATTCTTTTTTCTACCAATTTTAGTTCTTGAATACCATATAACAAATACCACAAAAAAACATATTTTTTTGATAATATAAAATCTGATGAGAAATGATAATTGATATGTAGTTTGTTGATAAATCAGTATAAACATTTTTACTCGACAACGCGGGGGAAGTCATCCAAATTATGAAAAGAATAAAAGGCAACCAACAAGCAAGCAACCGAAATAAGTACAAAAATTGAATGCATTATTATAATTAATAAATAAGGAAAGGTGAGTTTCTAAGCATAATAGATCTTGTAATATAAACAGAACAAGTTATTATTTTTTTTTTGATTGATTTTTTAAAATAATAACAAGCTTATAAAACTGAGGACGTAATGCAAAGCTTCACAAAAAATTGAAATTAAACAAATTACTTTTGCACTATCTAATTAATTATACTTGCTGTTCATATTCAAAGTTCTCAAAAAAAAGCTTTTATTTGAAATTAATTATTTGTTGTTGAAAATTTGATTTTTGAATAACATTGTTAATATCAACAATAATAATATAACCCTAGAGGCAAGTTTTGCATATGTAATAATTATATTTACTTTTTTTTTTTGCATAATTGAGTTAAACTCTGTTTTATGTCCATTTGGTGTTAAAACTACATTCATCTTTTTTGTCCTTGATATGCCCAAGCAATAAGTTCAAAACAACTGCTACCAACAACCAAACTTCCATTATGACATCCGTTATAAGAATAAATTGGATGTGATTTACATTACATGTGTAAAACCAACCATTTGTGATGCATTCGGGACAAAGTTCAGTTAGTTTCTTGATCAAGTATTTTCGTAGCGAAAATATAATTTTGACTTTATTTATTTATAATAATTATAACAACTAAAGATTTGAATTTTTAAATTCTGAAAATTGACTTTACTAATGAATATTAAAAAATCGTTTATCTTCTACAAAATCAGGTTTAACATCCTCTTCCCCTCTCTTGAAAAGATACCTTGCCGCTCCAATTGGTGTAAGCTGACCACCAGGAATAGATAAGTACGGTAGGAAGATGGAATGCAAAAGGCATTGGGATGTAAAGTTTCGATAGCATCACGTACACTGTAAAGTTCTTCCATATCTCGGAAGTGAAAAATACAATATGAATTTTTGTCCCTACGCTGATTTGCACGATGGATATTAACTGTTGCAAAAGTATTCATAACCAAATTGTATGCATTCTGTCCATGTTAATCGACCCATTGAGGATTTGGGATTATGATTAAAACGGGGTCACCCTCTTCAACATCAGAAAGTTGTTTCATATATTTGTGAATTTCACTTTTAGATGCTTTTGGAAAAATAGTTCTGAGGGCTTAAAAAAAAAATTTAGATCTTATTTAGATTCTATTATAAAAGTGATTAGTGATTAAGAAGAAACAATTCTTTTCATTTATTTTTTCTACTAACCTTTTGCCAATTCTGGTTCTTGAATATCATAATAAATGCCGCAAAAAAAACATTTTGATAATATAAAATCTGATGAGAAATGAGAAATGTTATGTGTGGTTTTGTTGGTAGATAAATCAGTTGATTATTTACCCAATAATTGAAATCCACACGGGGGAAGTCATCCAAATTATAAAAAGGATAAAAGGCAAAGCAACCAACATCATCTATTGAACATACACATTTTACCATTTCACACCATTCGTAATATAACCATTATCATTGTCATCTAATATTTCGTAAAAAAAAAACTTACAACATAAAATGTTTGGAAGGAACAAACGTCAGCCATACAAGGCAATCAGCAAACAAATTTTAGCTTCTTTTGCCGTGATAGAATTATTCTATTTCTCAAAAGGTGTTCTTATCCTTGTATTTAGCGCTTTATGGTTTAACACAATTGAAGCAAGTTTACGTAGTCTTGTAGTAACAAAAAATTTACTCATAGGTGAAGAAAAAATTTTTTTTTGTACATTTTAATTTAATAACATATGTTAAAACATATTTATCATCATCATTAAATTCATTCATTATTATTAAATTAATTATTATAGCTGCATTTTGTGTTGGAGGTCTTATTATAATTTCATTTCTTATTGCTAGTGTTGGCTTCTTTAATCCAATAAAACGTAAAAAATTTTTATATGTACATACATTTTTAATCGTTATATCCACTTTTGCCTTACTGGCATTGGGTGCAAATGTTTGGTTTAAAACTTTGGATGAAAGAGATCAATTCAACAATAAATGGAAAGGTTGGAGTCAAAATACACGAGGTTTTTTCCAAGTTGAGGTATTTTATATTGCATTACATACATGCATGCATCTGTAATCATTAAAATATATTTACTAATAAATAAATAAATCTTTTTTAAATAGTTAAATTGTTGTGGATATAATAATTCAACAGATTTACCAGTTTTAGCTAAATGTCCAAAGGATACAGCCAATCCTCCTGGTTGTATTGATGCTATAACACAGGCAGCTGACAGATCATCACGTCAACTATTCACATCTTTATTCGGTTTCATTATAATTGATATATTTGCCTTCTTCTCCACCATTATACTCATACAATCAAGAAATGTGGAAGAACGTTATATGAAAATCGATGAAAAATATGGAAATTCAGGTGATCAAGCATTAAAGAGACAATATGTGTGATCGATCATTTATCTATTTAATTAGAATTTGAAATAATAATAATATTAATAATATTAATAATAATAATAATTGTAATTATAATTATAATTATATCACATAATCATCATAGTAATTTTTAGAATTTTCATGATAAATTTGTAATTTTTCCCCTTTCTCTTTTTTTCGTCTTTTTCTTATATATAATTTTTTCTTTAATATAAAAAGTTTTCTTTTCACAAAAAATTGAAATTAAACAAATTACTTTTGCACTATCTAATTAATTATACTTGCTGTTCATATTCAAAGTTCTCAAAAAAAGTTTTTATTTGAAATTAATTATTTGTTGATTTTTGTGGGTATTGAATAAATAACATTGTTAATATGTAATAATTATGTTACTTTTTTTTGCATAATTGAGAAACTCTGTTTTATGACCATTTGGTTTTAAAACTACATTCATCTTTTTTATTCTTGGCAGTAAGTTCAAAACAAATGCTACCAGAAACCAAACTTCCATTATAACATCCGTTATAACCAAACATTTGTGATGCATTCCGGACAAAGTTCATTGATCAAGTATTCTCATAATGAAAATATAATTTTGACTTTATTTATAATAATTATAATAATAATAATTAAAGATTTGAATTTTTAAATTCTGAAAACAAAAAATTGCTCATCCTCTGCAAAATCAGTTTTAGCTTCCCCTGTTTTGAAAAGATACCATGCCGCTCCAATTGGTATAAGTTGATCATCAGGGAAATGAGCATTGTAGGGAGGTTGAATGAAAAATGCATGGGGATGTGAAGTTCTGATAGTTTTACGTACATTGTAAAGTTCTTCCATGTCTCGGAAGTGGAAAATACAAGATGAATTTTTATCCCTACGTTGATTTGCACGATGGATGTTAACTGTTGCAAAAGCATCCATAACCGTATTATATGCATTCTGTCCATGTTGATTGACCCATTGAGGATTTGGGATTATGATTAAAACGGGGTCACCCTCTTCAACATCAGAAAGTTGTTTCATATATTTGTGAATTTCACTTTTAGATGCTTTTGGAAAAATAGTTCTGAGGGCTTAAAAAAAAAATTTAGATCTTATTTAGATTCTATTATAAAAGTGATTAGTGATTAAGAAGAAACAATTCTTTTCATTTATTTTTTCTACTAACCTTTTGCCAATTCTGGTTCTTGAATATCATAATAAATGCCGCAAAAAAACATTTTGATAATATAAAATCTGATGAGAAATGAGAAATGTTATGTGTGGTTTTGTTGGTAGATAAATCAGTTGATTATTTACCCAATAATTGAAATCCACACGGGGGAAGTCATCCAAATTATAAAAAGGATAAAAGGCAAAGCAACCAACATGCAGCAACCGAAACAAATACAAAAAGTTGCATGCATTATATTAAAAAGGAAAGGTGAGTTTTTAAACATAATAATAGCATTGTAATATCAAGTTATTATTTAATAATGTAGTAAAATTTTAATAATAACAAGCTTATTTATAACTGAGGACGAGAACAAAAATTCATTTGTTTTAAGTTGGGTTTGGATTTCATCTTTGTCGTAAAAAGCAAAAAAATGATTCAGGCCAAGACAATAGTCTATTTTATGAAAAACTTTGATTTATTATCATTCTCAAAAAAATGATGATTCGTAGCTGCTATAATTGATGATGTATCATCATCATATATTATAAATGTAATCAATCAACTAATTAATGAGTTTTACCTAAATAAAATAAACTTGCTGGACATTTAAATGAGCCACATGGGTTCGTCGTACCCCGGGATGGGTATTAGTAATGGGAAAAATGAGTCTTACATACAACATTTCATTGGACAAATTCTATTCCATAATTTTTATTGTGTAATCAAAAAAATATAGAGTTGACGATAGGTTGCGAGTTTGTGGAAGTAACTGTTAAATACAAGATGTATGACAATGTATGAAGCTTCCAAAGAAGTTTGTAAAATATAATGATGAACTTTTGTCAATGATTTGATAGTTTGTATAGGCGTGATCAAAGTAAGTGTTTAATACAAGATCTAAGAAGGTTGCAAATCAAGTTTTGCAAATGAAAGTTTTATCAATTATTCAATATTTTGTATATATATATAGGAGTGATTGAAATTGAAATAAGTGTTAAAGGCAAGATCTGTGAAGTTATTTTTAAAATATATTTTAATGAATGTTTTATCAATTATTCAAATATAGGCAAATTCGATCGAAATACGTGCCAAAATCAAGATCTATTTGCAAATCAAGCGAACATTTTATTATTCAATAATTATATAGGCGGGTTTGTCATACACTTCATGACCAAATCGTACAATGTTTTTTCCATGACGGGGTCAAGAACGTCTGCATGTATCACATTAAATGAGATCAACTTTCCTGTCCTTTTTTTCGTGTAGGCAAAGCAGTGTATGTATCGTTCCGCAGTTTTGAAATTCATCATTATTTAATCAATTTTAATATGCTAATTAAAATGCAAATATTAATTATCTATATATAAAATCTCAAATGATCTAATTATTTGTCCGCTCATCCTGTTTTGTTTGTGTTGCTTATAATTAAATAGCTATATCGTTGAATAATAGTGAAATACTCATTTCATCTTAGAAAAAATATATAATAAATTTCAGCATTAAAATAAATTATTACAAACTATATAATAATAAAAACTCTCCAATTTTTAATGATTTCATTATAAAATAGTAAATGGAAACAAATTTTGGAAGATTTTCCCTCTTCCATGTAGAAATCTTTTTTTTAATTACATTACATTGGATACAGATTTATTCATTTTTTTTAAATAAATTACATGTTACTATTAATGATAAATTTGCAAAATTATCAGAGGCTCTTTTTGCAGCCGATCGTCATGCACGTGAAGAAGTAAGACAACGAAGGTAACGGAAAACATTGGCGTTGTGCTTTTCATGAAAGTGTTTAACTAGGACAACATTTTTCCAAAGATTTCGACATTTTTCTTCTTCTCAACGAATGAGCAATGTGAAGCCAAATTTTACTTAACTATTATTATCACGCACGAGTCGAATAGAAACAATAAATTATTGTCTCTCTCATCATCAAAACATCAGAAGCAGTAACTCACCTTTCTTTATTAATATAATGCATGCAATTGTTTTGGTTGCTGCATGTTGGTTGCTTCGCCTTTTATCCTTTTTATAATTTGGATGACTTCCCCCGTGTGGATTTCAATTGTCGAGGTAAATAATCAACTGATTTATCTATCAACAAAACTACATATACTGACATATCAATTACCATTTCTCATCAGGTTTTATATTATCAAAAAAAATATGTTTTTTGTGGTATTTGTTATGGTATTCAAGAACCAGGATTGGAAAAAGGTTAGTAGAAAAAATAAATGACAAGAATTGTTTCTTCTTAATCTCTTCTATAATAGAATCTAAATAAAATCTAATTTTTTTTAAGCCCTTGGAACTATTTTTTCAAAGGCATCTAAAAAACGAAATTCACAATTATATAATTATATAAAACAACCCTCTGATGTTGAAGAAAAAGGCGATCCCGTTTTAATCATTATCCCAAATCCTGCATATAATAGGATTATAATTCTTTTGCAACAACAACAATAATAATTATTATTATATTTGTACACAACATCTGATATCAACAAATTCCTTATATACATGTATATGTATACTACTAGGATATAGCTTGGAAAAAAAGTAAAGAAAGCTGTTATCACGGCTCCTGCATATTTCAATGTCTCGCAACAAGAGATGCTGGTAGAATCGCAGCACTTGATGTTCCCAGAATTAGCAATGAACCAACTGCCGCGGCTATTGCTTATGGACTTGATTCCAAAGATACATCAGAAAAAAAATTTTTGATTTTTGATTTTGGTGGTAGAATTTTTGACATATCACTTTCAAACATGTTTGGTTATATTTTTGCTGTAAAGGCTACAACTAGTGACACCCATTCAGACGGTGAAGATTTTGATAATAACCTGCCGGAATATTTTAAACAAGAATTTAAACGTATTAATACTAAAGGAAAGGCGGGCGACAAATGGCATATATTTTAATTATTGATAATAATAATAATAATAATAATAATAATAATAATAATAATAATAATAATAATAATAATAATAATAATAATAGCGATAATAACGACATAATCTAAGAGGATCACACCGATTTCTTTCTTAATTATCACTACGGTAATTGTACGAAATAAATGGCAGACTACGTAAACCAAAAAAAAAGTTGGCGTCATTACCAACCCGAAACCCAAACAAAAGGAGAAGATGGATGGAGGAAAAAAAAAATTAACCATTTTGTTTTGTATCATTCTCCAACATTTTATGTCCGACATCGGGAAAAATTACCGGGTAATCCAAAAATTTTAACTTCTTTGTCAATATTCTTTATAATTATAATTTACCAACCACCGAATGCTGTGATGGTGTGATACCATCTGATGAACATCTTGGTCTTGATGATATGTCGTGTGGTATTACCGCAGAGAGCGTCGGCCATCTTCACCTACTACGCAACGTAAAAATTATGTGTATGCAATTTTTGCAAATATCTTGCACTTTGAAGATTATTCATAATTCTTACTCGAATGAAAACTTTACGCAAGCGTAGTGCATAATTACCAAGTTATCGTGCAAAATTATGAACTGCGCAAAATACTTGTGCAAGCCTTTTATAATTGCACAAAAGTTACAAGTAAAATGAAGGCGTTGTTGTGTACAAGCTTTTTATAATATTTTTGCGATATTGATAGCATAGTGGACACTGTTGCAGATCACAAAAAAATGATCAACATAACATATGTTATGGTGAAAGTTCTTGCAAAAGTTTGATTATAAAAGTGTGAGATAATTTTGATCTTGCTGATGATCTGGACTTAGAGAGGCTACAGCTATATTCTAGTGAAGTTTCAGAAGCAACGGGCTCTGTGTAACTGCCTGCCTATTATACAAATGACTGTTGCACAAAATGAGTGTCCATTATGCTGATATTGATTGATTAAATTACTTTATTGTTAAAGCATTTAAAATTATTGATGGTTATATATAATCCTCAAGACACCTAACCTAAAGTCGTTTCAATTGAAAAGAGGCTTGCTCTCTCCTATGAAAAGTTTTACAATTTTTGGTTTTTTTGAGTGATCTAAGTTAGTAAGATAAAAGAAACCTAATGGTTTATAGTTATGCAAATATAATTAATAGCTGTATATAAAACATACAATCCTTGCCATACATTTACTTTGTTTAACCTAAAGTCGTTTTTAATTGAAGAAGGTGCTTGTTATATATAAAAAAAACTTTATCAACTAATTTTACCATTATTATTACTCAAGCGGAAGATTTATATTTATAATTTGTTTAATTACCATGTAAAGAAATATTTTCGTTTCCTTTTATCGAAAGCTCTCTTATTGTATACGATTTCTCTATTTTCATATAAAATAGAATTCTTGATCTTTTTGTGTTTTAAAAAAATCTAATATCCAACTAGATAAAGATAAAAACAAATTAGTAGTTCTATTATTTTTAATTTAAAATTTTGCGACCTATAAAACTCGGTTTCATTTCTACGAAATTGAATAATAAATCAATGCACAATTAACATTCCAATAAACTAAAACCCTCAAAATCATTGCTTAAAGCGCTTTGATAAAAACAACAAGTGGAATGAGTGTCTTGGTAAAAAGCCAAGTTTTTTGCCTTAGTGGGTAAACAAGG
This sequence comes from Entrophospora sp. SA101, assembly GCA_958430865.1. Lineage (NCBI taxonomy): Eukaryota > Fungi > Glomeromycota > Glomeromycetes > Entrophosporales > Entrophosporaceae > Entrophospora > Entrophospora sp. SA101. Next base: position 36,998 of record CAUDNR010003979.1, read on the forward strand.
GTTTAGTGCTAACGTTGGTTAACTAGTGGGTGTTAGTGAAGTATTGTCCAAAGGTCACCAGTAGTGTTATTGTAATAGTAAACGCAAGGCCGTTAACAAGCTGCCTAAATGTTTGTAAATAAACCAAATCGACAGATAAACTGAAATAATTGGTCACAAGCGAATAAAAGGAACTTTATAGAAGCCTTTGAGCTTTGTAAAAAAGTCGTTTTATTCATTTAGAGTTATCCGGCACCATTAAGTGTACTTACAAACAAGGAAGAGGCAACAAGCGAGAACCAAAGTAAATTCGTAAACCAGTTAATTGTCAAGCACCGAATTATTATGAGTTGCTTGCAATTAACTGACAAGAGTAGTCCAAAAATTAAGCTGTAATCGGCAATATTACCATTTAACAAGAATCAGAAACTGTAAAAAGTTTATTATTTCAAAATATTATTATGATTTAACTTTAAGAAATAAAATAAAAAAATAAAAAGATAAATAATAAATTTATAGTGGAGATTAAATTAGTCACCCATTGATTCTTTCTCTTAATTACTAGAATCTAGTGTTTATTAATCAATCAAATAAGTATCGTTAGTAATAATTAATGGATAATAATTTCCAATTAATTAATAATGAAATTTTTATTCACCTTTGTTAAAATCATCATTTAAAAGAAAAGAGTTAAAATCAAGACTATTTAACGAACTATCATTACTTGTATAAAATTTTAAGCTTTTAGATTTAGCAATCTCTTCATCTAATATTCTACTTTTATGATATGCATCTGGATGTGGTTTGTGTACTTGTTGCGAAACACTACTACCACCACTAGTATTATTACTATTATCACTACTACTATTACTAGTATTATTATTTTTAAAAACTTCATTACGTTTGTTTTCAGCAAAATCATAAAGCTCTCCACTAGTTGGTCTTTTTGTTGGATCCACGTCCCAACACCTCTGCGTCATCTGTGCATAATCATCAGGCATTTCAGGTAATATTGGTGGTCGTAAACCTTCTTCACATATATCAAAAATTAAACAATGATTATGAGCTCTATTGTCAAATGGTGGGTGACCCGCAAATATTTCCCACATTAACATCCCAACACTATAAATATCAGATTCTTTTGTGTTCTTTTCGCCTCTAAGTAGCTCGGGTGCAACATATGATATAATTCCATAGACTTTATTTGATGACTTTTCATCAACTGGTCCACATAATCCTAAATCTGTAATATAACAACCACCTGCTTGCACAAGTATATTACCACTATGTAAATCACAATGGATTAAATCTTTTTCATGCATATTATCTAATGCATAACATAAATAATGAAAGATTGTAATTCTATCTTTTAATGTTAAATTTAAATGATTTTTTTGCAGATGATCTCTTAAATTTCCTTTTAGATAATTTAAAACTATTGCATAATTTCCATTATTTGGGAATTTGGTTATACCAGAGCAAGGAACAATCAGTGGTGCTTTAATTTTACAATAATTTATTGCCTATTGAATATAAAATCAATTAGTGTTATATAATACAGCATTGTTTATTTTAAATGACAACTACCAACCTCATTAAAAAAGCTTTTTCCTGGATTACTTGAATCATTTAAACTTTTTAATACTACTAGTTGATCTTCTAAATAACTAAATTCCTTTTTATTTTCGTCATAATCGTTTATTTGTCCTCTTGTCCATGTAGCAGAATAAATTGAACTAAATCCACCTTCTGCCAACTTTGTTATATCATAAAATTGCTCAAAAGGTATCCATTCTAAAATATAGTTTGGCAGAGATGATTTCATTTGACACTGTTGAATAAAATCATCAATTATGTTATTTCCAGAAGTCCAAGTGGTGAAAAGACTCTGTAATTGTAAACTAATACAACCTTCACAGAATCTATCAGAATATCTTATCAATTTACAGCTGTTGCATTCTTTTGGTTTGCCCCATTTATATGTTGCATTGTTTAATTCAAACTCATAAATAAACTCTTCTTTACAATATTCTTTTTCATTTTCAGAAAGCTCCTTGTTTTTTTGGACCAATGAAAAAAAATAATCTTTTCTACTTTCTTCATCAGAATTAGCCAAAGCATTATTATGCAATTCATTTTTGGTTTTATATACAAATTCCCTTCTTTCTTGTGATAACGATGATAACAGCTCAAGATGTGACATTATAAAAAAATTTGACTTGGTGCTTTAATGAATAAAATGGAAAAAAATTTTTTAGAGAATAATTTTGCGGAGAACGACGTGTAACAAACAATTTCCTCGTAATATTATTCGTAATTCACATTTTAAACTTTTGTTATAATGACTTTTTTTGACAATCAAGTTTATTTAAGTTTTTCTTTGACAGATTAATTGAAAATTGCATTATTTAAAGAACAACTTTATCATCACCAAACTCTAGTTATTGATTTATTGTGATTCAACAATAAAAGAATTTTAAAATCTTCAAAATGAAAACTTACAAAATCTGTACCAAAATCTGTACTATGTAAAGGTCGTTCTACATACCAATATTGATCAGCCCATGTTGTTTCAAACTCAGGCACTCGAGCGCATTTTTATTTCATTAATAGTATTATTGTGTATTGTTATTACATTAACCTCAAAGTCAAAATTCGAAAAAAAATCAAGTTAGCACAACTCGTATGTATGTAAAAGTTGCTCTACATACCAATATTGACCTACTTGTGTGTGTTTCGAACTTGGGCACTAAAGATAATTCAAACGCGTTTCGATTTTTTTCATTTTATGAAATGTAGTAATAGTCCTAATTTGTAAAAAAGAAGAGGCTTTTTTAGAAATTACATTTGTAAAACTTCACATGACAATTATTCTTCCTACACCATTGTAATATACATACATACAACGATGTCACAATCCAAAAAAGGAAACAAAATGGTCGTAATAGTATCAGTATGATGTATTAGTATCTGGTGATGCTAGTGCTACCCGACGTCTTGGATCTGCATGTGAACGTGCCAAACGACATTATCCTCATTGACACAGACCACCATTGAAGTTGACTCTTTGTTTGATGGAGTTGATTTTCAAGCAACTCTTACAAGAGTGAAATTCGAGAATTAATTTATCCATTATTCATGAAACCATAGAACCTGTACGTAAGGTATTAAAAGGAGATTGTTTTGGTCGGTGGATCAACCACTTTTTCGAGAATTTTTGATGGAAAAAAATTAAATAAATCAATTAATCCTAATGAAGCAATGGCATATGGTGCAGCAGTACAGACAGCTCTTCTCACAAATCAAGCCAACAGTGATAAAACACGAGATTTGTTGTTATTAGACATGATACCTCTTAGCTTAGGAGTTGAGACACAAGGTGGTATCATAACCATAGTTATACCTTCTAATACAACACACCAATCCCTACAATCAAAAAAAACCATTTACAACGGCTGAGGACAGACAAACGATTGTGGAATTTCCAGTGAAAGACCCATGTGTCGTGATAATCTTCTTGGATCATTTGAATTCACTAATGCCTCATGATGAGGCAAAGTTAGAGTGTACTTTTGATATTAATGCTGACGGTATTCTAAAGGTGACAACTAAAGATAAAGCAACTGGTCATAAAGCAAATATTACTATTTCAAATTCTGCGGGTAGATTATCAACAACTGGAATCAAACATATGATTGCTGAATCTAAGAAACTCAAAGAAGAAGATAAACAAAGTCAAGTACGTGTTGAAGCTAAACAAGAACTTGATAATTATGTTTACCAGGTAACCAATTAGCTAGGATGCATTGATGAACAAACGAACAAATATTAATTCATTATTAATAATTGATATTTAGATTGAAAATACGCTTAATAAACCAACAATGGTTTATTTTATTTCCTTTTTTTAAAAAAAATTTTTTATTCTTATAACGGATGTTATAATGTCTTTTGCACTCCACCTCATCTTCCTGGTGGTCAACTTACGCCAATTGGAACGGCCTGGTATCTTTTCAAGACGGGGGGGGCATTAAAACTGATTTATTTTACAGAGGATGAGCAATTTTTTTATCTTGTATCGTAAAATCTTAATCTTAAGAATTTAAAAATTTAAATCTTTAATTATTATAAATATTATAAATAAAGTCAATGTAACTAATTACATGTATATTTTCGCTACGAGAATACTTGG
>CAUDNR010003979.1:55789-67036 GCA_958430865.1 Entrophospora sp. SA101
ATTATGGAGTGGGGTGAAATTCTGATTGGCTAATTTGAATTTCACGTATGTAAATTTGAATTTCACATATGTGAATTCGCAATTCACATAATTTCATTTTCACGTACAACAGTTAACAAGTGCTATCTAAATAGAACCCCAAAAAACTCCTATTGAATGGCACTGCCAACACTATGATTCGAAAATTTTAAAAATGTCACCACCCACCTTATATTCGCATTAATAAGGAAGAAAAAAAGGTCACCAGTTACACTATAATTTGCAAAGAAAAATGTCACCGATCATACCAATTCATGAACATAGGTTATAAAAAAAGGTTATAAATTACACTATAATTCGATATTAGGGGAGTGCCCAAAATGACATCATTTCGCTCTGATATAAGCTCATACCCCCTCCCTCATGAGGTATCACAAAAATTTTGATAAAAATGAAAATGAATTTTATTGGAACATATAATGTGTAACGTAGAAAGCTCCCAACCCTTCCCCCAAACCGAATGATGTCATTTTGGGCACTCTCCTTATTATCAGGGCTGGCCACGTAAAGGGCTAAAATTCTAGTTTGGTAATGATTGTCTTGACTAAACTTGACTTGATAAATATTATCCCCTAAACGGTTAATCGGCTATTGATAGCTGATAAAATTTTTCTGATATAAAATTTTTTTTCTGAGGGCATCACTTTCTAATACGAAAGTGATCTTTGAGATTCAGCCAACTAATCTATAAATAAAAATCCAGTTGTTGTCCTTGTGGTTTTGTAAAATCTTTAAAGTTGGTTGATTGACTGTTTTTAATTTGCTGATCGTTAAATTGACCAATAATAATGATCAAAACTTTAATTTGCGATACCATTAAAGAATACTCTGACCGTTTAAGAGATAATAATAATGCACAGTCAGAATTATGCTCCGATTTGGAAATACTAAATTACTAAATACTGTAATAATCAACAGTCATGGAATTTTATTGGAAGAAAAATGATTGACAAATTTTATCCAAAGAAAATTTTTATTTATTAAAGGATCATATACAGTCAAATCCCTCTAAATGCACGCTCTCATTCATTTCGAAGCTTGGGAATTAGAGATAAATGCACACCCTTTTCACCCTGCACTCCACGGTCTTTTTTTCATTCCCATCTATATAAAACTCCCACTCTAAATGCACACCCGTGAATTTCACGTGATCATTGCCCAATGAAAATGGTGCGACCGACGTTTGATTTTTCCTTTGTTGCGTTACAAAAAAATAGATTTTTTGTAAGAGATATAAAGAATTAAATACTTGGTAAACAATGATAAATAGTATAAAGGATCAAATTTATTACTAGTAAGAGATGATAAAGAATTATTTTGTAACAGGCAAGTAAAGAATTGTTCACTTTATTAAATGACAGGAGAATAAAGAATTCTTTCTTTTTAATAAATACAAAAATTATTAGAACAAAAGGACAAAAAGCAGACAGAGAAGTTTATGTAGTTAAAATTATTATAAATAAGACATGAATCAAGAATTTTATTTCATTTCATTAAAACTTCTATCATCAATTAACCTTAATTTCTAACTGATATATTAGTTTAAAAACAATAAATACAATGAGGCAAATTACAATCTTAATCATTAAATTTTTTTGGTAATAATAATAATGACAGTAGTATTTTTATTAGTGTCATGTGTATACATGAAGTCGAAACTATTTCAATCATTTGCAGATCTGGTCAAAATAGGGTCGAAATAAGGTTAAAACTGATTTTTACTATGTAGTTACCTCAAGTCGAAACATTTTGACTTTGGGGTTTTAATTTCGACTTCATGTATAGTCATGTGCAACCAATGAAATGCTTTGTTTCTCTAAGTGCACTCATTCCCAAGGGGGATGCACTTGGAGAGGGTTAACTGTAACTTCCAAATTCATACAAGATGTGTGGTTTTAACTGTTCTATGAACCTGTCCGGGATTAAGCAATTTTAAGGATGCCATTGTATTTTTTAATTAACATGTATAAAAAATTACTAATTAATGTAAAAATTCCATATTATAAATAATTAAATGCATTTTTTAATAAATTACAAGTATTTTCTTTTTTACCTAATTCTTTCATAATCCATCACAAAGATCCTTTAATAAATCTTTCATAATTAAAACATAACAAATAGTATTATGTATAAATATTTATAGTATGATTAAATATAGACAATAAATGTATATTAAATGAATATACTTACAAGAAAACAGTTTAAAGAATTAGATAGGAAATATTTAGAGAGTAAATTAGTGCAATGTAAGCAAGAAATGAAAAAAGGTGAGAGTACTGTTGTATGCATCAGTAAATGCTGTATTTTAAAAAGAATAGGCATCTTAGCTAAGTATTTTCCTGAAATATATTTATTGATTGTTAATAGTTAACATAATTTAAATAGTTTTTTTTTCAATAAGAAATATTATTATTTAATAAGAATGTAAACTTTTATGGACAATTAATATCTACTTGGTAAAAGTTGTACACATTCCATTACTGACTTTCCTGATGCTTGTCTCCAAGATCGATTCACATAATTTCAACTGGTGACTCTTTCAACTGGTTCAGCAAATAAGCAAAACAATGTGATAGCTAATGGTCTTGACATTTTGTTCACCATAAAGATAAAAAAAAGGTTTAACAAATATTTAGGCAAAAAACAAACTCTTTGTACAAAAATTCATCAATTTTGAATAAAAGTGTACTTTTTCAAATAACAAATTATAATAGATTTTTTTTTTACACAAACCTCTGTAATAAATAATCAAGATAATACCTTCAAACTTTCCCTTTCATAATCTGTAAAAAATGGGATAAAAATTAAAACGTCAATTCAATTGCAGGTGACATTACAATTCATATTACATTACAAGATGTAGTTTATTTTCTGGGGTAGAGGTTGGAATCGTCCAAAAATCCTTAGTCGACTACTAGTTGGTCAAATTTCTTTTAGTCGACTAAATTTTTTTAATACTAGCGTGTAACCATTTGCTTCGCAAAATGGTCACACTAGTCACAGGAATAACATCCTATTTAATTAGAATATTCATTCTGTTATTATTAACGGTTTTTTTTAATTTGCAGATTACAAATTCATCTCCATTTGAATCTTTAATTTTCTCGAAATACTTCCATACGAAGCTATATGTTATAATTCGTTTTTTTAAAGGTCTGGAGCCACTGCTTGAGCTCGAAGCCAACGAATTGTTGGAATGATTTGACCTTGTATCAATGTTTATTATTTCGCATGGATAATTATCGCCAACACCAGCACCAACACCACCATTATCATCTTCTTCATAATATTGATACTCCGCATATTTATTTTTATTATTAAAATTTTTTGTACCACAAAAAACGTTTTCATTTATAATTGGCCAGACAATAACAATAATGGGTATTAGTTGACTAAATAATCGACTAAATATAAAATAGTCGACTAAATAATCGACTAAAATAGTCGACTAAATAAACAACTAAAGTAGTCGACTATTAGTTGTTTAAAAAAAAAGTTAGTTGACTAAAATAGTCGACTATTTTAGTCGATTCCAACCTCTATTCTGGGGAGCATGCTCATATTCCAATTTGAATTCTAATTTACAAAATTTGCTTTCAAGAATTTTAATAATCTGTTGTATGTGTCACAGGCTATATTGATTTTGCTGAATGTTACCATCAAATTGATTCGCACAATTATAAAAAATCACAATTCGAGATTATATGTTCGACTGTTTGATTTGGCATTGACATACAATAGAGTTTTCCTGGTCCCAATACTATGTGGTGATGTCAATGATCTAGGTTGTTTATGGTGGTGTTTTCACAATTAGTCAATAGAATCTTGGGTAAATTTAATATGTAAAACCTTTCAAATTGCCTGGGACCTCAACTAGAAGTTTCCGGGTCCTATCTAAATCTATAAAAAAAAGTTTTTTTACAAAATAATTAATTTAAAATTTTAAAATTTTACAATGGCAACATTTGAAAAAATAGAATAAGATTTAAAAGACATAAAAGTGAGATTAGATAAGGCAGCGAAGGAGTTGAAGGTATTTGAAGAGGGGAGGACGACGGGAGGTGGTTGAAGGAGTAGAGAAGAAAGGCGAGAAGGAATGGCCTTAGTGAAGAGGAGAAACAGGCGAGGCCGGAGAAAAAGGAAGAAGTGGGGATATTCTTACAAAAGGAATTATCTGAATTCAATAAAGAAAAAGGTAATGAATGAATTGCATAAAAGCATATACAAAAAATAATTTTCGTTCATTACATTTCGTTTATTTTTATTTATTTGGTGTAATGTTTATAACTTTATTTTTTATTTATTTATTTTTTGGATGCGAACCAACATTATAATAAACGTCAAAAGATTGATGATAATGATGATTAGTATCAATATTGCCAACAGGAAATGATATTTTGATAGAATGCAATTTGTAACTACAATTTAAAGCTCCGAACGGTTCGGTTTTTCGGTTTACATTCGACCCAAAAATTTCAGACATTTTAAATTCGCTAACTGCGCAAAATATAAATAATAACTTCAAAAAAATTATAATAACTTGTAGCTTAGTTTTAGCGAATGCGTTGCGGAGTAGAGATGCTAGAAGGATCCTGCTTCTAAATACATAATTTATATACATGGTAACGATGGTCCATTTCTTACCATAATTAGGAAATTATGTTGGTCGGATCGTTATATATTCACTACAAAAATTTGTACGTTTAGATCTATTCGTAATAGTAATACTAATACAAATTCTTATTCGAATTATTCGCTTTATTCGTTCTATTCGTATTATTCACATTATTCGTTTTATTCGTTTTGTTCATTTATTCATTTTATTCATTTTATTCGTTTTGTTCGAATTACTCGTTTATTCGTTTCATTCGTTTCATTCGAATTATTCGTTCGTTCGACTAAACTTTCAATTTTAATATTAATTCGAATACTCAAATTCATAATAATAACGAATGAAACAAATAATTCGAATAAAAATCCTAAGGACGTTCTATTTTTTTTTTTTTCAATTCATATATAAAATTCGTCGTCTCCGCAAAATTTTAAACTCTTGTTGTTTCACGTTCTAAAATACAACGCCTCTGAGTAATTAAGTCTGTGCCTCCAGAAAAAACTCGTCCGCTGGTTGCTATTATAAATTAATAAATTTAATTCTAAATAAGCAGAGTGCAAAAATTAGAATACCAGGGACGGCCAAGTAGTTTTTAGCCTAAATCTCTGAACAGTTCGGTTTAAACCGAACTGAGCCGAAATTTTTCGGTTTGACTTTTAGAAATCGAAACCGAGCCGTTCGGAGCTCTATATTTGTTTTTCTTATCAACAGTCCTTGAAAATATAACATAAAAATTATTATCAAGTTTCCAGAAAATATTGATACCACTTTTTATAAATCAGAAATATATTCTAAATATCAGTTGAAAAGGATCAAATTGAGCTGAAAAATGGAATCATGATAGACTCGGATGGCAACTTAATAAAAGATGCAATTGCTGTATCTTTAAGTTTCCCTTTTGGGCAAGAAAGTTCGGAAGATGAAGCAATTGCAATTTTAGGAGGTGGAGACAACACAAATTCACAAGAAAGTCTAAAAATTGAATAGACAAAATATCTTCATTTTATAATTCCATTAAATATATTATATTTTCTTGTGAAAAAGGATCCTATAATATGATGATACGGAAACATTACATTCAGCTAATCGTTCTGTTAATGCAAAAGGTTGCGTAGTTATTGGGAAAACATATTTTGGGATATATTTTGCTTTTTACATAACTCAACATTATTCAGAAAATGATATAGTTTATGAATATGGAGAAGAAAAAGATGGAATTATTTATCATATAAACCAGATGGAACTGTAAAGAGAGTGAAAGACAGATTGATAATTAAAAGATTTTGAAGACAAATTTTGAAAAAGAGATTGTTAATAGCAGTCACTCAATTGGTAAGAATTTTAATAAATAAAGGGGAAAAGAAGAGTGTGTATAAGCAATTGCTAATAGATTCTAGGAATGAGCTCGGTAATCCATGGACTTTATCATAATCTTCTACATGCAAACTCAATAATTTTCTACTTTATATATTCTCCGTCAATCAATCAACCAATCAATTAATCAATCATTCATTCATTCATCATCTTACTTGAGATCCATCTTTGGGTCAATGCAAAAAAATTTTAGATTAAAATATGTATTTTTAATAATTTTTTTATTATATAATAAAAAATTGTTTGTACATGATGTAATACATTGAAGATTAAAAGAACTTTTATCAATACTGCTCCAACAATTTTCAACTTTTTTTTTAAACAGCGATTTTCATGCCAACATCAATAACATCCTCTATTGGTATATTCCAATTACCATATAATTGTCTTGAATTATTTATTAGAAACACGTAACATTCTAATAAAGCTTTTCTGAACCAATTAGAATTCGGTTTTGAATCAAATGTTTGTGTAGAAACAATATAAGTTACAACATCATAATTAACATTAACTCCAGTCTCGTTATCACTATCATCATTATTATAAATATCATTCTTTCGTATTATATCAATAATTTCATTTATAAATTCTTTGTCTTGAGAAATTGCTTCCATATAACCATATCTTGCAATAATTTTATAGAACCCTTTATATTTACGAATCCTTTGCACCACCAATCTATCTTTCTTACCAACATATGGTATTGCCAAAGGTCTAATCGTTATAAATATTAGAATTTCCGGTAAAGAAGGTAGATGATTTATAAAATGATTAAAGGTGATCGGGATTCCACTAGTGACTTCATTATAAAATAAACCGATGCCAGGTAATCTTACAACTGGATATTGATTAGTTTTAAGTTTTAATAAATTATTATTTTTTCTTTTTCTTACAGATGATGTAGAAGAATCTATAGCGATATCTTCATCCACAGCACTATCGCTACTACCATCACCAACATCACACTTCTTCCCTTCTTCACGTTCATAATCATCTTCTGTCATAAATATATTTTCAAGACTAGTTTTATTTTTCATCACATATCTCAATTGAAGATTTGTGCCCCATCTCCAAATACGCATCATAACACATAATACAAATCCAAAAACCAATGTAAACCATCCACCGTATTGTACCTTGAGAAATGTGGCGCCCATAAATGAAACATCAATTAGACCAAATGTTAATAAGAATATTATACTGGCAATTAATGGTAAATTCCAAACTACACAAATCACAATGGAAACCAATATTGTTGATATAAATATAACTGTAATTACTGCGACTCCGTATGCATTTGTAAGATTTTCTGATTTTTGAAATGCAATACAAACCAAAACCGTTGCAATCATCAAAATATAATTTATCTGGAAAAAAAAAATATTTATAGAAATCGTAAGAAATTTTTATATAAATTATCGAAATAATAGAAATCGTGTCATATTATATATTCATTCACCTCTGGAATATAAATTTGTCCGTGAATAGTTTTTGATGTATGAATAACCTATAGAAAAGTTCAGAAAATAAAATTAACATAATAAAATAATATAAATAAGTAAATAATAATAAGCACTCACTTTCCAATTGTTATTTTTGAATTTTTGAATTTGAGTCCAAAGTAATTCTAAGGTCTTTGATTTAAAAATGTTTTTTTTTAGTAAAATAAGTATATAAATGAATGTGTGCCCAAATTCAATTGTTTGTAAAAAAGGAAAAAAAAAGATTTTGACTTAATAGATTAATAATTAAGATCAATTTCTGATATTATGTTAAAAAGTTTATAAAATGGATCACAAAAAAAAAAAGTGTGTGTATGTGTGTGTATGTGTATGTGTATGTGTATGATCTTGGAATGATATGTATAATACCAGCAAGGATTACTAACAAATTATTGAAATGAAAAATAATTAAAAATAAATATACTGACATCAACTTGTTCATAAGGGATATTGGAGCCAACATATGGTCTAACAGAATTTAGAACCAATAAACCATCAATTTCTTTGATTGCTCGATCCCTTGCATAAAAGTATCTTTCAATTTTAGATAAAATGCCCTCCAGTATATCTGGACTTCGATCATGTAGTCGAGTGGCTACCTGAATGATGCAATTACACAAGAAAGTTAATTTTAATTATAAACCTTCTAATATGATTAAATTTCTGCTTTATTATGAAATAACTTACATAAGGTAATGTTGAAAGAACAATTTGTACTATTGCATCCGCATGATACTAAATTAAGATAAATTAATTAAAGGTTCATTCAAATAACAAACAAAATAATGAAATTCTGATAATACCATTTTAACATTAGGTTCATCTAAAGTTGTCAATAAATCATCATAAATATCTAACATTGTTCTGGGCAAGATTACATTTGAATTTGTCAATTCTGCAAAAAATTTAAGCTATATATGTGTGGGTGGGTGTTTTATCAATATAAACATCAAGCTTTTGAAAATATTGTTCAATCAAAATATCATTACATACAGATAATTTTGCACCACGCCAATTGCCTTCATTTAAGCATTGTTGCAAACTTTGAGAAGTCATTTTTACTATAGCTGCACCTATATCTGATCTAGCTACATTCAAAAGACCAATAAGAGTTCCATAAACAAATGTTTTCGTTGGTAATTCCATAAAACTATTATTTGAATTGTTAATTATTAAAAATTATTCTTTTTAAAAAATAAATAAATAATATATAATATGAATCAAATAATTTATTTTACTAACCAATTTTTTATTGCTTTCAATATATTAATTTCATATTTTGCATATTCAGTTTGAATTAGGTTTGAAACTATTCCAATATTTGAATGAATTTCTTGAGGTGACATCTAATAATAATTTTTTTAGTCTTATATTATAACCAAGCTTATTCATTATAATATATTTATCCATTTCACCTTGTCTCCTAAAATTATTAGAAGTTTTGTTAATCTTTTATCGGGAGTGTCCTTCTCATAATAGTTAATTTTATTAATTAATTTAGGCATTTTTTAAAGTAAATGTGATAGCGAAGAGTAAAAAGATCAAAATAAATTCCCTTGATTGGCCAATTGTTGATCATTACAATTATTGTAGATCTTTATAATATGTTAAATATACAAAAACGGGTTTCTTTGTATAGTCTAGAGACCTCCTGAAATTTTAATAGTTTATATAGAACTCAAGAACTACTTTATATTTTAAAAATTTGACTTGGTAATATAATATGTTTCTCTAGCTTTAATGTAACTGAGAACTTTCTCAAAAAATTTATTTGTCTATTCCTTTTAGTACTCTTAGTACTGTGAGCATGCAATCTGAGTTTGATTAATTAACATGATTCACTTACAAAGGTAACCCACTAGCTCTTCTAGTGACTCTAATTATGCTGGTCCAGATCCTTGGTACCAAGATAATTGGAGATTTCTACACTATATTATTACTGGCACACAGCCTAATATAATGACCTGTTATATTGTTACAGGCACACAGCCACAATATAATCCAAGGCTTTTCCACTAACATATGTTATTACTAGCACACAGTCTAATATATATTCCTCAAACTTAGCACACAGCTAGCTATCAATCACTGAACAATTACAAAACTATGCTACTCAAGGAATCCCTACAAGCAACACAGTACAATCAAAAGAGTTCTTAACTAATCATTAAAAATTAGTCAGTCCCCTAACCATCAGAAGGATCATAGAACAATTCATGAGGACTCTTCCTCTTTAACTATGCAAAAATTTGTAATAAGGTAAAATGTGTTTATTTAATCAAAGGTTATTATTAATATCAGTATTATTATTATTAATTGTTAATTCAAAGATTTAATTAGCAATTTGTGAGGGAAATGAAAAATCTACAGGTGCTACAAAGCAAAGTTTTTTATTTTCTGATTAAAAATCAAAAAAATGTATCAATATATTCTTTGATGTTTATTCCATCTTATAAAATAAAGAAATATAAATTTGGGGCACAAAAGCATAGTGCTATTTTCTTGTAGAAGATCATAAAGTAAAAATTTTTAATAGTAAAATCAGCACTTCTAGATTTTTTTGCCAATCATTTGATAAATCTCCCTTGTTTTTACTATCATCAATTAAATATTTCTTGGATTATTACAGATAATGTGATTTGTGCTATTCTACTATCCAATAAAATATGCTTATTAATTATAAATTGTGACAAATACATTGTAACATCTATCTAGATAAACATGAGCAATACACTCACTTACCATAAATATCCAACCACTTATGTTGTATAATGTCAAATGAAAAGAGTCCTTACTAAAAAAGTAATGTTTCTTAAATAAAACCTTTTTTACTTTACTAAGTAGACTTGTACTTGATATCAAAATCTCTAAATTACCAAAGCTTTGAAAGGTTTGGTATGGTATTAATGGAAACATTTAGCAAATATTCCAAAAAGCAAATTTTCAATTGGAATCTTTACATGCAATAAAAGGTCAAATTTCTTCATTGTAATGTATATTATTTCATTAATAAAAACATGCTTAACATAATGGATTACATATATTTACAATATGGTGTCAGCATAAATTAGTTTGTGAAAAGGGTTTAAAAAAGTATCAAACCACCTTGTAATTTTATACAAAACACTTAATAAGTTGACAGAATGCAAATTTTAGAGTTTTACGTTTCATTGTCTATACTTGATCAATTTTTCTCAAATTTTAACCATATATAATTCAAGTTGTTTTAAGTGGACTTGCTTAATGACATAATCCATGATTCAACGGAGTTTTGAACTTTTTTACTAAGCTCAAAGTTTTCATAAAAATCACAGGATTTTTTGTCTAATTTAAATTCATTAATAATGCAAACTCAACAAGACTAAGTTTATATGCAAATTAACTTTAAAAACATGTTTACTTAATGCACCAGCCCGGTTTGATTAATAAAATTTTGAACTGAATAAAGCATAACATTTTCAATTATTAAAATGATCATCAGGTGGTCAGATATTTATGGTAGGGGAGTATACATGAAATACATATTAATATGGTGCAAGTCACTTAGTCACTGAACTTTTTGTGCTACAATGACAATTTTGAGAAAAAAATTTACAATCAAAAATGCAATAAAATTTTAATGATCACGTGCTTTCAAAGATCGTCAAGCACTGCTACAGCTACTCTCTTATTTAAGTAATAAGGGATTGTAACTATGGAAATTTGAACCTTTTTTCTCAG
>CAUDNR010003990.1:1605-56704 GCA_958430865.1 Entrophospora sp. SA101
ACGAACTTCCCTTTTGTCCCCGTTTCAATTTTTTATAATTAATTTCTCTCTCTATAACGACCAAAAGCAGAGAAATTGCATATAGGGACAGAGGGTTCGTTATAGAGAGAGTAAACTGTACGTAATGGGATCCCAGTTCTATTCGAAATTTCTTTCGGAGTACTAATATTTTGCTTCCAGAGAAAGTTCACGGCATTATGGTTTGCTTTAATAGGGTTCGAAGACATTTTGCAAAGGTAAAGTAAACAAAAAACACCGATGACGATCATTATTTCTTTTATTTGCGCGACTCAATCACAAATAAACATTATAAACGAACGTTTTATGGTATTATGCCTGAATAAGTAATTCGAATATTCGCGCCATTACTTTCGCCAAGAACTGTATGTGTAACAAATAAATTTATTATTATTATTATAACCGTAATAATTAATAATTGAATGAAACAAATAACGTATATTAACCATCTTTATGATAATCTAAAAAACAATTTCTAGTTGAGGAGCAACATAAAGTAACATTACATGCACTACAATAAATAAAAGAACGACTTTCAGACCTTTTAGACTTTCCTTCTCTTCTCATTCTTCTTCTATAGCTGCTTCTTGTTTTAATCCCACTTCTAACTCTTCTATTAAAAAGTTGAGTTTTCCATTATTTTGTCCTCACCATCCTCATCATATTCATCATTGTTTACTTCTGAATCACTAGAACTTTCAATTAATTCATATCATTTAATTTGTTGTAAACTCCACCTAGTCTTCTTGTCAATATTAGCAATGTAATAACTAGTTTCATCATCATAATCTTCAAAAATTCATTTATTATCTTCGGAAATATCCATAGTTTGTCCTTGGGTTTCAATTGGATTCATTTTAGTTTCTTTATGAAAATTTGAAATAAAATTGAATAATTTTGTTGACTATTTGACTATTTTCAAAAATGATTATTTTCAAAAAATAATTAAAATTATATTTTACTCATCTGAAGGAGCCTCATACTTTTGCAATTTATAGGAAATTTGGGTCAAGTTTTTTCATTTAAAAAAAGATTTTGTGTTGAATTTCGGAATTCCGGAGGACAAAATAAAAATAATGTAACAATCTGGTTCTATTTATATTTGGTAATTTGTGGTTATTATGAACGTATTGAATTGATTCCAGGACATACCAAATATATAAAATAAATACTTATTTCTTTAAGTATAATGATAATGAGAATATACAGTGCGGATCATCTATACTCAAAACTTAAAATTTTTGAAATATTATGTGATCCACACATTGGATTTTAAAAACCCGCCACCATTCAATTCAACTTTAAAAAGGGAGTCTATTAATCTAAAAAAAAAAATTTGTCACAAAATTTTCTTTTCATAAATTTTTTAAATTTGAAAGTTATGCGACAATAATTTTCGTGTTACAATATTTTTGAATCTCATGCCCAAATTTGGTAATGATTTTCTTTTAATGTAAATATGTTCGTTAAACTTTTTTGTTGTAAAGAACTTTTATTTATTAATAAAAAAAAGGAAATAAATAAATCAAATAAATCAAATGTATGTTGTAGAAAATATTCTATGAAAAAAAAAGTTGTTACACGAAATTTACTTAGTCTCAATTTCTTAAATGTATAACAAAATTCGGAATTTTCAAAATGATAAGACTCTGCCAATTTTCAGTTTAAGAAAAAACCAACCGATAAGTTTTGAAGCTTGAGTCATGAACAATAAAACTTATCGGTTAAATTTTTTAAAAATGATATAATTTTTTTTTGTTTTAGTATTTTGAAGTTGACCAATTGTTACTATAAGCAATTAATAGAATAAAGTCTTTATCTGCAAGTATAATAAATGACTTATTAATAAAGTAAAATGTTATCATTCATAATTTAAAAAAAATAAATAATAATAATAAATAATAATGACATACAAGATCACAGAAGCCTTAAAGGTAACTTATTGAAATCAAATTTATCAAGTTTTCCATAAAATGGGTTTTGTGCGCAGCCATGTGACTTTTTTCTATTCTAAATTCAATTGAAATAGCAAGTTCCACAATATAAAAAAGATCGACGA
Organism: Entrophospora sp. SA101; assembly: GCA_958430865.1. NCBI lineage: Eukaryota > Fungi > Glomeromycota > Glomeromycetes > Entrophosporales > Entrophosporaceae > Entrophospora > Entrophospora sp. SA101. The sequence continues at coordinate 3,683 of CAUDNR010003990.1, forward strand.
ACGATTTTGTCACAAGTGATAAAACGAATGTCCACTATGCTCATCAGGATAGAATCAAAAGGTGTTCGTTCTATTTATGGTAAAGCAAATAGCATAAGAGGTAGGCTTCATCAATGCATGCTCCGGATCTAAAGAAAATTCGTAATCTTGTGGATGAATATCATCGAAAATTTGCGAAGTCGTTATGTTGTTTTAGATTTAACAAAGACATGGTCAAAAGTCATGGCTTTAAAAAAATACATCAAATAACAAAACGTGTGGATGTTGTAGATTCTTCAAAGACCTCTAGTTGTATGTCTTTCAGTTCCACCATTGATAGAATCCCTTCCTAATATGCCTTTAAAGTGTGTTACAAGAGTCGTTTGTAAGAATTTAATTTTAGAATTTTAGTGATACAAATTAAAAATAATAATAATAATTACAACTACTACATACATAAAAATAATATAGCGCAACAAATAGTATAATAGATGGATCCGATTCTCTCTTGGTTGAAAAGTATATAAATATTGATTAAAGCATGTATGTTTATTTGTTTACTTATTAGAGTTTTTGAATAAAAAAACCAAAAATATGTTTTTTCAATTTTTTTTTTTTTTATTAATATTTTTTTCCTCCTCCTTTCTCCTCTTCACTTTTCACCACTTTTCACCACTTTTCACCCTCAAATTCCGAGAATTATCAATCTTTTAAATCTTTTAAAATTATTCCTCTCCTTTTTCGTTTTCTCTTTCTTTTAAAATGAAAAAAATTATAATAATTATAAATTTAATATTAATTTATTATATTTATTGTTTAACATTAACTAAAACCAATTCTAACTACGCAATCGAAACCCCTATAACAGCCAAAGTAACCATAACAGGAAATATAAATGGAAAATTTTTAATTTACGATAATCTATTTGATAGTGGCACTCAACTAAAAGGATACTACAAGAATGGATTAACCCCAAGACGAGGAGTAAAATATGATAAATTATTTAGATTTTTTGTAATTTTAGATTATAGTTGTGATAATATAACAGTTAACGAATTCATGCATGAAAAATTCATTTGGAATACTGATGACTTTATTTATGTTGAAGTTACCAATAGCTTTATACCAAATAAGTTTAGAAATAGAATATTTAATCTAAGAAAAGGCAGCAGTAAAGTATTCAAGACTTCCACACATAGTTGGTATTTTGGTAAAGATTTACCTCATACTATTGTTGTATTCGAGAAATCTTCTATAAATAATAATAAATATAAAATAGCCGCGGTAATTATTATATTTGTGTATAATATATTTATGTTTAATATATTATTACTTATATACTTACATAACATATTATTATTATTTAGTGTGGAGACATGATTCCAGTTGAAAATTATAAGAACGATGAAGATATGATATTAATCAATAAAAAAGAAATCAAAGATATTAATAAATTAAACAAAGATTCAATCTTCAAAGAATATTTTAAAAATTACGATGATGAATATAATGATGGCGAGGCTGATGAAATTGCCATGGAAAATATAAATGTCAAATTCAAAACGTTTAAGAAATTTGTTAAGAGCTCTACGACTGAAGATAACATTAATCATGATAATAATAACAATAATAACATAAAAGATATAATGACCACCAATAGTATAGATGACATTAATACCACTGATAACGATGTTGACAACGACACTGACATTAACATTGACATCAATACTGATATCGATAACAATAATAATGATGTTGATAGAATAATTGATGACGTCACAGATACCAATTTTAGTAATGATAGCAACGATATTTTCAATGAGAACGTTGCAGGTAATGCTGATGCAAATATTATTGACATCAATACTGATATCGATAACAATAATGATGATGTTGATAGAATAATTGAAGATATCACAGATACCAATGTTAGTAATGATAACAGCGATATTTTCAATGAGAACGTTGCAGATAACACTGAAGCAGATATTATTGGCATCAATACTGACATCGATAACAATAATATTGATGTTGATAGAATAATTGAGAACATCACAGATACCAATGTTAGTAATGATAGCAACGATAACTCCAATGAGAACGTTGCAGCAGATATTATTGACATCAACACTGATATTGATAACAATAATGATGATGTTAACAGAATAATCGAGAACATCACAGATATCAACGTTAGTAATGATAGCAACGATAACTCCAATGAGAACGTTGCAGATAATACTGAGGTAGATATTATTGACATCAACACTGATATCGATAACAATAATGATGATGTTAACAGAATAATCAAGAACATCACAGATATCAACGTTAGTAATTATAGCAACGACAACCTCAACGAGAACATTGCAGATAATACTGAAGCAGATATTATTGACATCAATACTGATATCGATAACGACAATGATGATGTTGATAAAATAATTGAGGACATCACAGATATCAACGTTAGTAATGATAGCAACGACAACCTCAACGAGAACATTGCAGATAATACTGAAGCAGATATTATCAACAATGATATGGCAGACAGTTATAAATCAGATGATAATCATATTTCGACTGTTGTAATTCAGATCCTATTAACATTGATTCAAATATTATTAATTCAGATGTAATCAATCAATAATGACAATGATTTAGATAGAAATGTTGACAATAATTTAGACATAGATGGCAGTGACAGTAATAATATAATAGATATTGATAATAATGTGGATGTTAAAGAAGTTGATGTTAATAATGATGTAGATGATGAATATTAAACATATAACAATATTCAATATTTTCAATATTAATAATTATTATTACTATAGAAATTTAGAATAAAAAAAATAGAAATTTAAAAATTATTGTATATATATAATCTTTTTTTTTTTCAATTCTTGTAGATCCTAAAAATAAATTGATCAAAAAATACTTTCTTTTGCTAATATAAATTGTATAATATATGAAAAACGTTATCCATTTTCATTACCTTCATTGTTTTATCAAAGAGGAGGCTTAAAAGGCTGCGAATCGTTCATTTTATATATACTGATTAAATGAATTCAAAAAAAACAAAAATCAACACTGAATCAAAAGCAATAAAATTAATAAAATTTCGTAAAGAGCTTCCAATTTGGAAGGGTTGGTTTACTTTTATTTTGGATTCAAATTTAATTTATTAGCAACTCTTAAAATTGAAAATCTGATTCTACTAGAACGAAAAAAACTAATCAAAACTGTAAAGGAAAATGATACAATTATAATTATGGGTGAAATGGGTAGTGGGAAAAGTACACGTAAGTAAGTGAGTAGGTGATCCCATCCATTAAACTTTTTTCAATCAAATTATATAATGATTTAAAACAAAATTTTATAATCGTAGAAACACCACAATTTTTATTGCAAGCAGGAATTTCATCAAATAAAACAATTGCTATAACACAACCAAGGCGTGTTGCTGCAATTAGTTTGGCCAGAAGAGTTTCCCAAGAAGTTGGAACAGAACTTGGCCAAAAAGTTAGAGAAACTTCACAATTTTATATCTGAATTCCCTTTATTTACGATATATTATATTCATTTATTGGTTTCAAAAAAAACTTTTTAACAACAAGGTAGGATATTCAGTTAGATTTGATGACAAATCCTCTAGAAATACCACGATCAAATATTTGACTGATGGTATGCTCTTACGTGAACTGTTGTCTGATCCACTACTCATGAATTATTCGATTGTGATTTTGGATGAAGCACATGAACGAACAATGAGAACAGACATTCTTTTTGCTATGGTTAAAAGAGCGCAAGAATCGAGAAAAAAGATTGATAGTGACAACAACAACAACGTCAATAACAAAAGATCACGAGAATTAAAAATTATTATTATGAGTGCTACATTAAATGCACAAAAATTCGCATTATATTTCAATACGTAAGGATTTAAAGGGTTTTTTTTGTATTAATTATATACTTTATTATAGACATATATCAACAATAATGTTTTCTGATACTGTAGGAATACAATATTGCAAATTCCAGGACGACAATTTCCAGTCACTATTAACTATTTACCTAAACCACAACCTGATTATTTAGATGTTGCATTAATTACAGTAATGAAAGTTCACACCGAAGAGCCACAAGGCGATGTTTTGGTATTTTTACCTGGTAAGTATAGTTATTCGATTAATTGATTGATTTGTTTAGTTGTCTAAATTAATATTATTTATTATTTTCATCATGTGTAAACATACATACATACATACATATACAGGTCAAGAAGATATAGAAATTCTTGAAAAATTAATCAACGAATGTGGTACCACGCTACCTGCAGACAAAATGAAGGTACTGATTGACCTTCACAATATTTGTAAGTATTTTAACTATTAGATATTGATTACTTTATTTTTTTTGCAGGTTATTACTTGTTTATTGTTTGCTGCTCTTCCTACTGAGCAACAGACCAAGGTTTTTGATCCAGTTCCACCTGGAGCTCGTAAAATTATTTTAGCAACTAATATCGCAGAAACTTCTATCACCATCAGTGGGGTTCGCTATGTGATTGATACAGGTAAATGTAAACTTAGACAATACAATGCAAGGATCGGAATGGAAATTTTATCAGTTGAAAATATTTCAAAAAATTCTGCAAATCAGAGAATGGGAAGGGCTGGTAGAGAGGTAATATATGTTTAGGATCAAAAAGTAATTTTACTTTTCTTTTATTCTTTTCAATATTAAATTTTAAATCTTATTTTATATTTTATATACATAGTCACCAGGAATTTGCTATCGATTGTATACTGAAGAAGAATATAACAAATTGGAAAAAGATACTGAACCAGAAATTAAAAGATGTAATCTTGCTTCAATGATTTTGTTGTTAAAGACACTGGAAATTAATGATGTTCTTGAATTTGATTATTTTGACGCACCATCAAGAACCCTAAGTAAATATTATAATTAATATATATATATATATATATATATATTAATTAAGGAATTTAATACTTTTTCATATTTATCTATTTCTTAAAATTAGTTAAAAGGGCTTTGGAGCAATTGTATGTTCTTAAAGCCCTTGATAATCAAGGCAAAATAACAACACTTGGTAGAAAAATGGCAGAATTTCCACTCGAACCTGCTTATGCTAAAGTCCTTATTTCTTCACAAGTATATATATATAATACATTCATACACATACATCTATATTTTATATGCATATTTAAAAAATTATTTGTTTTTTTATTTAGGAAATGTCTTGTACTAAAGAAGCGATTGATATTGTTTCTCTTTTATCAGTTGATTCAATTTTTTTCTCTCCACAAGATCAACGTGAACATGCTACAGAAATGAAGAAAAAGTTCGTTTCACCTTTAGGTGATTTAATCACATTCTTAAATGTATTGCATGCGTATGAAGTTCAAAAAGGAAATTCAGACTGGTGTCAAAAAAATTTCATTAATAAACGCAACATGAAACACATTGTTGTAAGCAATTTTTACAATTATATACTATTTTTATTATTTTATTATTTAATATTAAATTAAAATATTTACGGAATTTTAGGATGTGAAGAGACAACTAATACAACTTTGTGAGCGTTTGGGTATTTCTCCCACGAATTCTTGTGGCAATGGATATGATCAAGTTTTAAAATGTATATTATGTGGATTTTATAGGAATTCTGCTATTTTACAACCTACTAATAATTATAAAACCATAGTAAATAATCAGGTTAGCCGGGAAATATATATAATTACGTACATCAATAAGTTTAATTTTAAAATTTAAATTAAAAAAATTTTTTTTTTTTTAATTAAAGGTTGTTAATATTCATCCTTCCTCTACATTATTTAACAAAAAAGTTGAAACAGTAATGTATATAGAATTAGTAAGTAGTGTATATAATATTAATATATATATTATTATTAACTATTTTTAATTTATTATTATTAATTATCAACATTGCTAGGTTTTAACTTCAAAACCTTATATGAAACACATATCTGCAATCCATAGTAATTGGTTGTTTGATTTAAAACCAAACACTTCATCCATATAGAATAATAAATTAACATTAAATTGTTCAATTATTTATAATAATCCTTGTCTCTTTAAGTCATCATAAGTTTTCTTATTAAAAACATTTCCGTCCAGATCCTCAAATTCTTCCATAGTATCTGCTTTGAATTCATCTGTCTTACTTGAACTTTTAAGTTTTTCCCATACTAGAAAATTCAAATTCAAATAAAAAATATTAATATATAAATTATATTCCAACTAGGAGAATTTTTTATTATTTGCTTACATGCATAAGCATCTTCAATTAAAGTAATTTCATGAAAATGTCTTGTATTAGGTATTCCCAAACATCTCATACCATGTGCATGTCTCCATTCCTATAAATATTAATTCAAAAAATTTTTGTATCATTTAGATTGTGCTATTTTTAAATATCAAATAAAATAAAATAAAAGATCATTATAATTTCTTTATTTCACCTGAAAATGCCTATCAAATGCTTTTCTACCCATGTAAACATAATTACCACAAATTTCACATGGATATTCTACACCAAGTCCATGCAATTTATAAAGCCAGTATGGAATTGGTTTACCATCCCATCCTAATGGCAACTTAAGTGGATTATAAATTTTATCTTCATCTTCTGACTCACTTTCAATATCGTCAACTTCTTCAGCCTCCAATTCCATCTATTTGTTTTTAGAGGAAAAAATAAATTAGAGTAATTTTTTAATTATAATGATATTTAATTGATTGATCGATTGATTAATTGATACATTACTCTACGTTCTCTATCGGTCAATGCACGTTTTCTTTCAACATTTGCCTTGGTATCTTCATGTTGAGCGCCTAATTTTTCAGAATATTTTTGTATCAAGGCTTCTAAAAATGCAATTTCACGTTCTCGCTTATCTTTATTTCCTTCAAAATCCTTTCGTAATTTTTCTTGTGTCTCATAATCCACTGTTGTAACACCCTTTTCCATCATTGTATTTGCAGCTTTAATATGTTTTTTACTAGTTAAATGTGCATCATAGACAGTTTTCTTTGAATATGATTTACAACCTAGAAATAAATTATTAAAAAGTTAATGAAAATGAAAATAATTCTTAGTAAGATAACTATCACATCACATCACATACATGCTACACAAAACAAATCTCCTGAAACGTTTGATCCAATTTTTTTTTCCCAACCAGGAAATTTTCCTTGGGACCATTTCTCATTAAATTCTTTTTCTACTTCATTACGTATACTTTCTAAATTGGATAAAGGTTTGACCCTTTTGAAAAAACTTTCTAAATAATCACGCAAATCTTTCAAGTATCTATAATCAAAAATAAATATCATAAATTTTTAATATATATAAATATTATATTAAAATTCTAGAATAATCAAATATAAATTTTACTTGAAATATTCTCCATTTTTATATTCTTTTGGATAATCTGAGAAATGATCAAATTCAGTTAAAAATGTCAAATAATCAATCTTTTTTACATTTTTTAAATTCACATATTGTTCATGAATAGAATGTAAATCTAAAAATTTTCCATGGCCTTCTTCACCAGAAAACAATTTTTCAAGTTCTAAATAAAAAATAAAAGATATTCAAATATTAAAATATTGTTATAATTCATAAATAAATAAATAAAAATTAATAATTTATTTACCATCATCTTCTGTTATTTGTTTGGCTTGATTGATAAATTCTAATTCCAATGGCTCAACTGTTTCATTTGGATAACGCCGATGATAATCTTTGGTTGATTTCAACCTCGCATAAAATTCGCTAAATTCTGAAGTTCCTGACAAAGCGTCTATTTCAGATTTACGTGCTCTTTTTAAGATCGATTAAAAGTTGTAATAAATTTTTATTCTTATATTAATTAACAAAAACTTTTAAATAATTGAAAATTTACCCATCAGTATCATCATATAATTCATATAAAAATTTACTTCTTAAACTTATTCTATCCAAAAAATCATTAACTCTATGTTCTCGTACTAGCCGATCTTTGTGCTAATAATAATAATTATTATTAAAAAGATAAAAACTATTTTTTAACTATAGAAAAACAAAAGATGCAAACCAACCGATTTTGGATCTTTCATAAACTGATCAACAATTGCTTGTTCCAGGCGTTCAATTTCTTCGTGCGCTTTTCTTTGTTGTTCTAGTATACTTTCCATTTTTTACTTTCCAAATTTTATAATAATGATAATGTTTGATTTTATATTCATTCATTGGATATTATTGCAACTTGAGTTTGTGTAACGTCTATTATATTTAAAAATTTTTTTTTGCTAGATAAATATTTAATCCATAATTTTATAACCTAAATTGAATAGAAATAAAAAAGATGAAGGATATTTATAAGGACGAAGAGCTTGATATACCTGAAGAGGTAGAAGAAATTAGTGTAAAAGCACGAGTGGTTACTGTTAAAGACGGCTTGGCAAATTAACGAAAAGTTTTCAACATATCAATTTGGAAATACAACATCTTAAGAAAGCCAAAAAGATTAAACTTATTGTTTGGCATGGGACTCGTAGGCAAGTTACCTGTTTACGTACAGTCAAAACGCATATTAAAAATATGATAATTGGGGTCACAAAAGGATTTGAATATAAGATGCGCTATGTTTATGCACATTTTCCAATCAATGTCCATATTGATGGAAGTGATGTTGAAATTCGCAACTTTATAGGTGAAAAAGTGATCAGGCGAGTTAAAATGTTGGAAAGTGTTACGATTGAAGTTTCAAAAGATATAAAAGATGAGTTGGTTCTAACTGGTAATGATTTAGAAAATGTCTCACAATCAGGTAAATAATTAAAAATGTATCTATTAATAATTGTCGATTCTTTTTATTAATGTGCATAATGACATCTTGAAATATTAATGATTATTTGAAAAGCTGCCGATATTCAACATTCAACCACTGTTAAAAATAAAGACATTAGAAAATTTTTGGATGGTGTTTATGTTAGTGAGCGTAATATATTAGAAGAACCTCAAAATTAATTATAAAATAATGCAATACGCTTGATGTCACATGATTACTAAATGCTCATTTTTTCGTCAAACTCTTTGCTGTTCCACGGACAGCTACCATTTTAATTCAGAACGCGAATTAACACGTCCTTTTACTTTTTCATCTTTTCCCTACTTTTAAGTATTTTTTTTTTTTTTTGATAAAGATAAAATAAATATCAAACATACAAATATTTGTTGTATGTAAATATGCCACAGCAAATTAAGAATTCCAAAAAGTTTGTTTCTCCGGTTAAAAGTACCCAAACTTCTCTTTGGTCCTTTATTAAAAAGGAACCACCTTCTCCAACTACTGATTCTGAGGCTCAAGATTATAAAAATAATAAACTATCAGACGACACAAGACTGTCTGATGACCCCGTGACTCCAAAGTCAATAAAATCAAGGGTAGGCAACAAAGACGCAGAAATTTTTATGCAAGAAGTTGAAGAGAAAGAAAGTGGTAGCGGTGAGCTGGTAGGCTTAGAAATTGACACGCCTGTATTAGGAAATAGAATTTTGAGGGTTGTTATATCATTATTATTACTATTGTTTTTTAGATAATACACAAGTTTATTACGATAGATAAAATAATTTGTATTGAAATAAATTTTATTTATGTTTTTTCATATTAATATAGAATAGTAGAACTTTTAAACGAAAGCTTGTTTTTTCATCTGACGAAGAGGATAATGAAGATGAAAATGATATGAACTTTATTGAATCACCTTGTACGATAACGTTTTATTAAATTATTATATTTCCAATTTCTAATTCCTAAGTTAAAAAAATCTTTTTTCAATTAACAATAGTAAAAAATAAAACAATTTCCCAGGGTAAAACATCTAAAAAGGCCAATAAAAAAAATGACGATGACGAGGACGATGAGTATATGGAAGACTTTATTGATGACACACTTGAAAAAAACAGTAACGATGATAATGGTACTTTCTAGCTATTCAATTGGCATCATCTGATCTTTCAAAATAAAAATTTTATTAAATATTTGCTAATTGTGTATTTGCATGCTGATAGAAAATGATTATGAAAATGATGATAGCGAAGATTCTCCAAGCAATTCCAAGAAAGTGACTAGAAAAAATCAAAAGAAATACAAACCATCAAGAGAGAAGTTTAAGGTTTGATAAAGGAATTGACTTGGCAGATGACAATGAAACAAATTAAAGATTTGTTTATTTTTTAAAAAAAAAATTAGTCATTTGTATCAACTCGTAACAACAATTTAGATTTAACAGAACCAGGAACCAAAAAGAAAAAAGTAATTGTTTAATAAAATTTTTTCTAATAGCTGTAGACTTTGATATTAACTATTTTCAACAATTGATAAAATTAGAAAATAGATCAAAGATATGATTGGCTCAAGAGGGTTCGCGATGCAAATGGAAACTTTGAAGGTATAATTTTTAATTTATTTATTACTTTTTTTATAAAGTTTGGTGGTGCAATTTTTAACCAATTTGGACTCTTGTGTAATAGGATCGCCTAACTATGATTCACATTCATTACTCATACCAAAGGAAGCCTGGAATAAATTTACTCCATTTGAAAAACAATTCTGGGAAATCAAATGCAAACATTGGGATACTGTATGCCACCCACACATATATTTTATTGTATACACGTTAAATTATCCATTAGTCAATAATTTAAGATAATTAATTAACAATCTATTTATCAATTGAACAAATTGCTTTTAACTATTCTATTTTTGTTTGAATAAATAGATTGTATTTTTTAAAAAAGGAAAATTTTATGGTAAATAATAATAATTTTATGTGCTGAGAAATATTTATTTATGTTCATATTTTAAAATCGGATTTTTCCATAGAATTATATGAACGTGATGCTCTTATAGGCCATTCTGAATTCGATTTGAAGCTTACTACACGCGTCAATATGTGTATGGCTGGTGTTCCTGAAGCTTCATTTGAACATTGGGCTGCAAAATTTATTGCTAAAAAGTTGGTTATTTAAAATTTTTACTGAGGATAAATTAATGATCACATTATTTATGACTTATGAAAAAATTTTTGTATATAGTCATAAGGTTGCTAGAGTAGATCAAATGGAAACTGCTCTTGGAAAGGAAATGAGAGAAAAGGCTACCAAAACCAAGGTATTTTTTGTAATTAATTGAAAATTATTATTATAATGTGTATATATATATATATATATATATGTATACTAAAAAAAATTTTATCTATAGGAAGATAAAATAATTCACCGTCAACTTACATCAATTTTTACTTCTGGTACTATTGTGGATAGTGGATTATTGACCAACGATATGTCAACATATTGTATGTCAATTAAGGTAGTAATGATAATAACTAATTTCGAATCATTTTATTTTACATTATAATATTATTAACAAGATTTATTTTAGGAATATTGTCCTACTGAAAATAGTCCTCCAAGCTTTGGAATTTGCTTTGTTGATACCTCAATTGCAGAATTTAATTTCACATCATTCCAAGATGATATTGATCGAACTCATTTTGAAACATTAATCATGCAAGTTAAACCAAAGGAAATTGTTTATGAAAAAGTATTTAATATATTATTCGTTTATTTAATTTTTAATTCTTTAATAAGATCATTATGCTTTAAACAATATAAAAAACTAAATAATCATCTGTATCAATCATACTAGAAAATGCTCAGTAAATCTTCATTTCGTATCATCAACTTATGTATTCATTCTCCAGTAATAAATGCCTTGATTCCTGGAAAGGAATTCTGGGATGATTCTAAAACCTTGGATGAATTAAGATTGTCACATTATTTTGTTAACAGGCCTCAAAATACTTTGAATGATAATGAAGAAGACGATGAAAATAATATGGAAATTGATTATTCTGTTGAAGGAAATCGTTGTGATATGAGTATGTATTTTTATCTAATTAGTATTAATCATATAATTATTTTGATTCAAAAAGATTTTTTTTTTTAATTTAAATTAAAGAAAATTGGCCAAAAGTTATCCAAGAAGCTTGCGAAAAACCTTTGTTATTATCTGCATTTGGTGGTAAGGTTGTTTTTTTTAATCGATTTAAAAGCATTTTTTAAATTTTCAAATTTATTGATTCACTCGCTAAATTAAACAGGCCTTATTTTTTACTTGCGTTTGGTAAGTAAATATGTAAACCATGTCAATATACACGTACATGCATAGTTAAAATTAAAATTTAATTATATCATATGTATTAATAATAATTTTTATTATAATGAACGTTATTTAGTTAAAGCTTGATAAAGAACTTATATCAGTTAAAAATTTCCACAATTATGACCCAATTCATCATGCCACATCACTTATACTTGATGGACAAACTCTCGCAAATCTTGAAATTTTTGAAAATAATATGGATCGAAGTGACAAAGGAACTGTTTTTAATTTGTTGAATCATTGTGTCACTCCATTTGGTAATTCCTTTATTAAATGATAAGAAAAATCATTAGACTCAAATATACTATAATGTATACATATTATTAATTTACATTATTATTATCATTTTAATTTAGGTAAGCGTACCTTCAAACAATGGTTGTGTCACCCACTTCTTTCAGTTGATAGAATTAATGAACGCCTTGATACTGTCGAAGAGTTGATGAAAACTCCTGTCTTTGGTGATATATTTTATGAAAACTTTTCTAAATTTCCTGATCTTGAACGTTTGATTAGTCGAATCCATGCAAAATCATGTAGAATGAAGGAATTTGTAATTGTATTAGCATCTTTTGAGAAATTATTGGTTCGTATTATTTCAAAGTAAAAAAATGAAAATTCTATTAAACATATAGTTATATTTGATAAATTATATTTATAATTATATAATTTTTTTAAATTTATATAGAAAACCATGGATAGGTTACGCGGCTTTGTTGGTGACTTTAGTTCCATCAAGTTAATTCAGTTAATGAACAAGTTGCCAGATTTAAAATCAGAACTTTCATACTTTATGGATGCATTCGATCATAAGACTGCTAGTGAAAAAGGTATCATTAAATTATAACAATAATACATATATTATGCAATATATTTTATTAATTAGCTCATGGCCCTAAACTAAATTTGTGAAATTATATAGGTGAATTAATACCGGTCAAAGGGATTGATGCAGAATTTGATAGGATTAATGAAGTATTGAAAAATATTGAAAAACAACTAGATGATCACTTGACAGCCATGAAAAGAAAATTGGGGTAAAATTGGACAGGCATTTTAAGTTAAATTCGAATTTATATAATATATATATTTGTTAATAATTCTATTTTTATAAAACGAAAATAGATGTGACAAACTTATTTACAAAAATGTTGGCAAAGAAATTTATCAAATTGAGGTACCAAATAATACTCAAGTACCAAACAATTGGCAAAGACTTTCACGTACTCAGGTAAATTATGGTTTTTAAATTTTGACCAGTTTATATACTATTGATATCGAAATATTTTTTTAATTTATCAAATTCTAGAAAGTATGTCGTTATTGGAATGCAGATCTGAAAAAACTTATTAGAAGTTTCCAGGAAACTTTAGAATATAAATCTAATACTCTTAAATCTCTACAAGGAAAATTTTACGAAAAATTTGACACAAATTATCAAGATTGGTTGCTTTCTGTTAAAATTGTTGCAGAGATTGATTGTTTATTAAGCTTGGTTAAAAGTTCATTGGCATTAGGCGGTAATATATAATTCTTCATTTTTTGATCCTGAAATTTAATTTTGTGTTATTCTAAATTTTTAAATGATGTTATTATTTTATATAGAACCTAGATGTCGTCCTCGATTTATTAAAGAAGGCTCAAGTGTATTAGAATTTGAAGAACTGAGACATCCTTACGTAGTGACAGGGTATGATGTTTATCATTTATTTAGATTTTTTTTAAAAAAAAAAAAAAAAATATTCATGTATTTATTTATTTATTTATTTATTTTATATTATAATAACAGTGTTGCAAATGATTTCATACCTAATGATACTTATCTTGGAGGTAAAGAACCAAATATAATCCTATTGACAGGCCCTAACATGGGTGGTAAATCAACTCTTTTACGTCAGGTTTGTATTTAATTTAGTTTTATTATTAAAAGAGTATTCATTATAATCGACTACATTGACTACATCTACTACTGCTACTACTATTATATGTTATATTTTAGAATTGTATAGCTATCATTATGGCACAACTTGGATGTTATGTTCCTGCAAGAAAATGTTTACTGACACCCTTTGATAGGATTTATACACGTATTGGAGCCAATGATAATATTTTAGCAGGGCAAAGTACGTTTATGGTGGAGTTAAGTGAAACTTCAAGAATTTTGCATGAAGCCACACCAAGATCTATGGTTATATTGGATGAATTGGGTCGTGGTACTTCTACATTTGATGGATATGCCATTGCCTATTCTGTTTTACATTATTTGGCCACATATATTGGCTGTCTGGGATTATTTTCTACTCATTATGGAATGCTAACCAAAGAATTTTCCAATAACCCAAATATTGCTCTTAAACATATGAGCTGTCATATGAATCAAAAACTTAGGGAAGTTACGTTTCTTTATAAACTTGTTCCTGGTGTATGCCCAAAATCATATGGAATGAATGTTGCTAGTATGGCAGGAATTCCAAATCAGATTGTGGAACGTGCAGAAGTTATTGCCAGGAAATTTGAAGAATCTTCAAAGTTTAATAATACGTTGACAGCCAATGGTTCAGATATACAATTATCCACTCAAAGTGATTTTGTATATTTGTTAAGATCAATTCAAAAAGTTAAACCCGTTATTTCAGACGTTGGTGATAGGGCAACGGATAATCAAACAGAGCATGAAAAAGAAAAGAGAGAAACTAGAATCCTAAAGGCATTAATTTGCGGCATAAAAAAGTTGTAGAATTTTTATGTAATAATAGATTTAGTATTATTTTTTTTCCCTTTAATATGTAATCCTTTTTTTTAATCTGTAATTATAATTATGTTAGATTTTTGAAATAAAGTTACTAACTTGGAGCGATTTTCGCTAAACCCAACTTGATTAATTCGTGTCATTTTATCAAGTGTCACAAAAGGTAATCAATCGATCAAAGAAAATTTTTTTTTCTGAAATAAACAAAATGTTTAATTCAACACGTATAAGAAGCTTTATAATAAGCACAAATCAAAAAAAAAAATTTTTTCAACAATATCAATCTTTTGCTTCAACCACCACAAATAGTAACAACTACAACAGCTTATCAAATTTTAAAAAAAACACATTTAATTATATTATAGGGTCTTTAGTGTTGATTGGACTTGGTGGCTCGACGTATTCTTATTATAGAAAAAAAACAGGAGGAAATTTATTGAATGGTGGTGGTAGCGGCGGTACAAACGAGATTGAAAATTCAGATACGCCACGACATAATCATAAGATAATAAGAACATTGGAAGAAGCTACATTAAAACTTCGAGAAAATCAAAAATCATTTTTATTTCAACGAAACAATGGTGTACTAAGATATGATACTAATCAACTGGCATCAAATGAACCAATTGAAGATACAAAAAGTGAAGTATACTATTCGTCATCATCATCACCATCACCATTAACATTAACATTAACATCACCAACAACATCAGCATCAACAAATGACAAAAATAAAAGAAACACAGGAGACCAATTATTTTTTGGAGTTTATGATGGACACGCTGGTTATTCCACATCACATTTATTGGCCAAAGCATTGATACCAAAAGTCAAAGAAGAATTGGACAAAGCATATTTAGGAATTGAACAATATTCGAAATTTATTGGACAAAAGGCCAAATTGACAGAATTAGCGATCCAAAATGCTTTTGTAAATCTGGACAAAGACATTGTATACTATTCGGTTGAACGGTCTTTGAACAACGAGAAATCAACGTCGATCGATGAAGGAATTTTAACTGCTTTATCGGGATCGTGTTCATTACTAGCCTATATTGACACATTGGAAAAAGATTTGTACGTTGCATGTACGGGAGATTCTAGAGCTATCATTGGCCATAAAGATTTAGAAACTGGCAAGTGGGTGGTATTACCATTAAGCGAGGATCAAACTGGTAGAAACAAGAAAGAAATTGAAAGAATTAATAAAGAGCATCCAGGTGAGGAAGTAATAAGAGCTGGAAGAGTGTTTGGAGGTTTAGAACCAACTAGAGCTTTTGGTGATGCAAAGTAAGTTTTTTTGGAATAATAATAGTAAAAATATATAGAAACTAATAAATAAATAAATAAATATGTTTTTTTTAAAAAGATATAAATGGGATAAAAATACAAACGGGTTGATATATTCAAAATATTTTAAAGAAAAACAACATGTACCAGGTGGAGAAAAATTCAAAACACCACCTTATGTCACAGCTAAACCAGAGATAACACATCACAAAATTCAATCAAATGACAAATTTTTGGTAATAGCAACTGATGGATTATGGGATAGGTTGAGTAATAATGAAGTTGTGGAATTAGTTGGAATGTTATATGATCAGAAAATAAATCCAAAACAAAATAATAACAACAGCAACAACATGAATAACAATATAATTCAAAATGATGTTGAGAAAAATTTTGTTTTGGAAGATGAAAATGCATCCACTCATTTAATAAGAAATTCACTTGGGGGAGCTGATAATAAAATTTTATGTTCACTTTTATCAATACCACCGCCAATGTCCAGAAGACATAGAGATGATATTACCGTGACTGTAATATTTTTTGAAAATTAATTAATTACTCTTATAAGTTCGGTTGTATATTTGTTTATAATACATATATACATACACCACACAACATACAGCAACTAGCAATCCAAAAAAACCACATTTCATATATATAATATATATATATTATATAAAAATAAATAAATACACATAACACACAACAATCATCAAAAACCAGCCGTTATACACACACCTTGAAAAAACAGATAATGAAAATAATACAATTTTTTTTTTTATTATTAAAAATAAAACTTCAAAAAAAAATGGGAATTTTTTTTGATTTTGATACTATTACAATTTTAATATATAATATAGCTTTAACCACCAATTGTTAGTCATTGTGATTACATGGTTGACACCATAATTTATTAATATTACATTGAAATTTCTCAAATATTTATCATTTTAATTGTACTTGAACAGATCTATAGAAATCATCATTGTTGTTATTATTATAATGATTTTTATCATTGCTATCATCGTTATTATTACCACTATCTCCAACATCACTATTATCATTATTTTTATTGTTAACATTACCACCACTATTATTACTACCACTTAACGGAGGTAAAATTGGAGGTGGTGGTGATGATTGTTGTTGTAAATATCCACCAAGATGTCCACTTAGATGATGATGTGGACTAGATAGAACAGGTGATGATGACGACGACGAATAATGATGTTGAAATTGTTGCGGAGTTGGTGGTGATAATCGAGGAGAAAGTGATGGTGGTGGGAGATGATGTGTAAGATGATGATGCGATGGTGGTAATAGTGGTGTTGTAGAAATTGGTGGTAGAATTGATTGTTGATGACGATGATGATGAAGTTGAGCATTGTTGTTATGTGGTGGCGGTGATGATATCATCATTGATAAAGTTGGAGTAGTAGGTGGTAAAGGAGGAGGGGAAGAAGAGATGGCGGATGGAGTAGTGGCGATATGCGTATTATTATTGAAGTTTTGATTATTAATATTGTTGTCGCCATTGTTATTATTTTTTCGACAATGTTCAATTACTTCAATCGACGCTTCAATTATTTGTGCATGTACCAAAGTATTGGATCGACTTGCATCCAAAATCTATTAAACAAAAAATTACCTATTAAAAATTTATATTAAACCGGCAAGATTTTTTATAAAGGTTACTATTTGTTTTTAATATTACCTTCCAATGCGATTCTGCTAAACGTATAAAAGCATCTTGCATTCTTTTTTTCCAATCTATGATATCATGTCTGTTGTTATTATTATTATTATTACTATTACTAATGCCATCTTCAATTGTATTGCTAATTTCCATTCCACCACTATTATTATTATTATTAACATTTCCTCTGCCGATCAAAAAATCATGAGGGTTTGGTATTGATGGTAATGATGAAAAATCCCTTTCCATGTTTAAATAAAATATTAAATCAGGACTTAATAAATGCACATAACTGCCCTTGCACCAATTTAAATCAAGTCCAGCGGCAGTTGATGATGCTATTGCTGAGTACACGTAACGATCAACAATTAACGTTGTGCCTGACAATAAACATTCCCTCATGATAGGCCTAACATAAAATAATAAATAAATAAAATATAATGTTGGTTAGTGATAATTTTTATATAAAAGTAATTAATAGATCAGTTAAAAGATTATGATAATAATAATAAAACATACATTAGCTCCCACCAATGTGCAGATGTTAATAAATGCATTATTTTTGGAGATGATTGTTGTTGTTGGTGATTATTATTTGTTTGATAGGTTTTAATTGCTGATCCTGATGGAGTTGAAATGTCGGGAAATTTCCATAATCTAGCATTTATACCTTCATTTTTTAAAAACTCTAATAGTTTAGTTGATTGTAAAGTTGTTGTGTAATCGTCACATCCTTCAAGCACAATAAGTGCGCCTCTGTTTGTATTATTGTTGTTGTTGTTGTTGTTGAGTGAAGATGATATAATTGTTGAAGATGATGATGATGATGATGCTAGTGCAGTTGCTATTGATGATGATTTTATTGCAGTTGTATTATTATTAGATGCAGATGCAGATGTTGAAGTTGAGGAAGTAGAAGAAATAATTCCTGATTGTTGTTGTCGCTGAATTGGTTTTGTAATTGATTGTAATGATGATTGACTAGTAGTGACATATGATTGTGGCGTAGAATGTTGAAATTTTTGTTGTTGTTGTTGTTGTTGTTGTTGTTGTTGTTGTTGTTGTAGATGATTTAGCTGTTGCTGTTGCTGTTGCTGCAGATGATTTAGATGATTTAGCTGTTGTTGTTGTTGTTGTCGTGGCATATGATGATGCTTCGATGATTGTTGTTGTTTTTGTTGATTATGGCTATAATAATGATTACCTAATAATTTAGGTTGTTGTATAAATTGATGTAAATTTGTTTGATGTTGTTGTTGATGATGATGTTGTTGTTGATGAAATGTTGATTGAGTGGCGTTAGATGAAGCCTCTACAGCAAATTTTGCATTGAGCATATCAGAAGGAGACGGTTTATTATTGTTGTTGCGTAGTGCTATAAATGAAAAAAAAAATTATCGGTTAATTAAAAAATTTATTAATTAAAAATAAAAATACTCTTTTTTTCTAATCTTACCCAATGCTTTTGAACCACCTGCTATAATAACAACAGATTTTGAAAGATCCTCATCATTATTATTAATCCCTCCTCTATTACTACCACGATTGATTTCAATTTTTCTAGAATGATGAATATTGGACTTTTTATTATTGTTGTTATTGTTATCACTGCTATTATTGGTGGTGTTAGAAAGTTCAATCACAAAATTGTCCATTTTATCTTGAACACCACTATTACTACTACTATTCATCACCATAAAATTATCATCATTGTTATTATTATTACCGGAGCCAGTCATCATCATAACATTGGCAGCAACAACAGGAGTACCAGGACCTTTTAACGGCTTTTTAAAAGTAGGACCGACGACTCTACGTCTAGGTTGATACTTGTAATCAGGCCAAGCCTTCATATGACGTTCCTTTGCCTCCTCAGCTTTACGTTTCCATTCATCTTTCTCTTTATCACTTAGCCTTCTCCAATGATCGGCGATTATTCGTGATATTTCCGAGTTGTTTATACCAGGATTTTTATTTAATATTAAAGGGTGATGGTGTTGACGATATAAAATGAAGGAGTTTGGTGGGCGAGGAATATAGGGTTTTTTACGAATTTGTTTTGTAACAAACGTTATATTTGATGATGATGATATACTACCAGTTGGTGATGTTACCGTGTCAGTGAAATCGACATCATTGTTGTTATTGGAGCTTGTTGTGTCGATAAAGTTTGAAGAGTTAATCATGGCAGTGTTTTTTGATGATGGCGATGATGGTGACGATGATGATGGTGAAATATTGTCAGAAGCAGATAACTTTTCATTCATCATCATAACCATTTCATCATACGGTAATAAAATTTCAGAGCCATTATCATCATCCTCATCATGTTCATTTTGTTCTTCCACCACATCATCTTTTTCGCCATCATCATCTTTTTGGTTATTGTTATCATCAATGATCATTTTTGAAGAATTATTATTATTATCGTTATCATCATTATCGTGATCATAATCCAATTTAGGATCTATTTGATGATGTTGAATTACTAGCGTCCGTCTTTGACGCTTTGCATTTATTTTACGCGGACGATGAAGTAAAATTTGTTTTTTCTTCAGATCGGAGGACATCGGCAATTCTTCTTTTACAATTTCGTTATCATAACGATGAAGAAGATGACTGTTGTCATCAATGTCCATCATGTCATCATCATCGTTATCGTTATCATTATTATAGATACCTTTTCTTTTCTTTTTTGACGATGATAATGGTGATGATGGTGATAATAATGGTGGTGATGTTAAAAATGATAAATCATTGTTGTTGTCAATGCTTATTTGATCATCATTACTGATAGTAGTAGCGTTAGTAGTAGAATTACCATCATTATTATTATTACTATTACTATCATTGTTGTTGTTATTATTATCATGATTAATTAGATTAGAAATACTAGCAGCCGAACTTGCGTTATCAATAACTTTTGAGGAGGAGGAAGAGGAAAAGGACAAGTTAATATCATTATTGTCGTTGTTATTATCGTTGTTATTATTGTTGTTGTTGTTGAGATTAACATTTTGTTCATTATAAACTTCATTATAATCATCATTTTCAGAATAGACTAATTGATCGATCTCATCTTCGCCGCTACTACCACTGCTGCTTTTTTTTTTATTTTTATTTTTTTTGTTGTTTTTTTTGTTATTACTATTTTCAGAACGAGTGCTGCTGCTGCTGATAGAAGCACTATTGGTGGTGGCGGTGGTGGCGGCAACATTTATTATAGATTCATCATCAACAACATTATTAGCAACATTGCTTTTTTCTACAACATCATCATTATCATTGTCATCATTATTATTTTCTTCAACAACTAAATCTTCTTTTTCGTTCTTTTCTTCTTGTTGTGATAATATTTGTGATTGTGATTTTGGATGAGGATCAGAAGAATTAGAATGCGGTGATGGTGATTTTTGTGGTGATGAAGAATTTGATGGTGTTGATTCTGTGGTGTTTGAGATTGTGGAAGACGATGTCATTATCATAACTACATCTATTAAACATTAAAATTAAAACAAAATAAAAGTGTAAAAGAATAATTAAAAATTTTGTATTTAAATATTTTGATATTAGATTATTGTTATAATTCGTAACATAAACAAAAACAAACCAAAGACAAAAAAAAACAAGAAAGATTTGAGCGAGTCGACAAATGTAAGGAAAAAATCAGAAAGTAAATAAATTACTAATTGATATAAATACTAATTAATTAATTTAATAAAAATAATAATGTATAACTAGAATAAGAAAAAAAATTTGTGACGACGATCTTGGATTTTTTTAATTAATAAACAACAATAATAATAATAATAATAATAATAATAATAATAATAATAATAATAATAATAATAGTAATAGTAATAGTAATAATAACCAAAAGAACGAAAATATTTTCATTCATTTATCTCATTCATCCATTCATCCTTTCATTCATATAAAGATATTAATAACATTATTATTGTTGTTTGTTATTGTTGTTTGTTGTCGTTGTTAAAGTTGTTATTATTGTTGTTGCTATTGTTATTATTGTTAAATATTAAGTGTTAAGGGATTGATTGATTATTTATTATTATTATTACTATTATTATTATTATTATTATATCATTATTATATCATTATTATATCATTATTATATCATTATTATCTTTCTTTTTATATAAAAATCTTAATTGTTAACATTCTAAAAAAAATTCTAATTTCTAATAATAATTAATAATAATAATAATAAAAATGTTAAGAATAAATAAAATGATAAGAATAAACAATAAATAGTAAGATACCTTACTTACCAAGTATTTAAAATATCAATCGATTGATCAATCAACCAAGTTTACAGCAATAATAATAATTGATCTTTATGTTGTTACATTGTTTAATTAAGTTGATGTTAGTTCATGTTATTCACGAAATAAAAATTATATATTAGGAGGAAAATAGAAGATTTAAAGAAATTTTTTTTTTAAAAGAATGTTAATATGATAACGATTGTAATTATTATATAAAGTCCATTCAAAGTAAAAATAGAAAACAACAATCAATAACCATAATCATAATAGTTGTAAGGAGAGGGAGGAGTTGTTGATGGAAGGTGATGATGATGTGACGAGTAAGTTGTTTGATTAGTTGGTTGGTGAAGAGGAAAAAGCAGACGGGAGTTGGTAGTAGGGAAGTAATTATTAGTAAAATAAAAATAAGGAGAGAAGTATACATGTATATAAAAATAAATATTATTAGATATCTTTAAATTTACCTGTTTCACTTTTCTTTTGTACAGAATTACGTGCGATAAGATCTTATGTGCTGTGAAGAAATGCTAAGATTAGATCTTTCTACACACAACTTGGAATCTTCAAATCACTCTGATTATATGACAACTATTATTATATATAATAGTAGAATAGAATAAAGAAGTATTCTTTTTCGCTGACAAATTAGACAAACAATATGTGTTTATTTATTATTGCTTTTTTAATTTTTTTTTGTTTTTAAATTTAACCAACTTTTAAATCAAAAAAAAATTTTTGAAATCTTTAAACAAAAGAAATTTTTTTCCTTAAAAAAAAAAAAACCTGTATTTATATGAATATATAAATGTATGTATATATATTATATTATATATAAGTAAGAACAATAATAATATTTACAAATTTTGAGTGTTTAGTATAATAAATATTATGTTTTTGATATATATATAATAAAAATAGATATATTATGTAGTATTTTAAATAAATATTAATAGAAAATAAATAGAAAATAAAAAAAATAAATAGAAAAAATAAAAACATCATCAAACAACATCCATCAATTGATAACTAATATTTATATAAAAAGAAAATATAAGAAAGAATAATGAATGAAAATGAAAAAAAAATCGAGAATAAAAAATTAAAATTATTTATTTATTATTAAAATACTTGCTTGTTACACACGGTGCACCTATTTTGTCATTATTTTATTTATTCATTCATCATTATTATTTATTATAATTATTATATTCATTATTATATTATTATTATTTATTTTAACTTTCAAACTTTAATAATTGGTAGTTTATTTGGAAGTTTATAATAAATTAGCATATTAGTAATTTTACCCAAATAGTACATTTTAAATTAGGATTAAGTTTTTTTCTTTCTTTATGTGTATGAATGAATGAATCGCGTTTCAAGCGGTTATTTTCTTTGCAACAAGCAACAGATCTTGAAGTTGGGAGGGAAAGCGAAATACAGATGGAAAAAATGAGTGAGTGAGCGAGTGAATGAACGAATGAATGAATGAATGAATGAATGATTCAAGAATTGAAATATCAGAAAAAGACAAGTTTATTTCTTTCTCCTTAATTATTAATTAATTAATTAAAATTGAATGTGCAACAAAAACATAAAAACATAATAATAAAAAACAATCAATTACAGGCAGAATTAAGATTAAATTTTTACAAGGAATTTTTAGGTATTTTATTGTTAAATAATAATAACACAAATTATTTATTGTTTCAAATTATATTAATATATATACTATTAATAATATATATATTATTAATGGGAAATTTAGAGTCTTCTTTAATTAGAATTTTTTTATCTTGGTTTTTTTCCATTGTAAACAATAGAAGAATGAATAATCATAAATCTTAATCATGAATTTAAAGTTGATCCGCACAGTCCCATTGCAATTAATTAATTCTTCTTAAAATATAAAAATAAAACATTCTTAATTTTCATTATTATTCTTTTACCAAAAATGTCGAACAAAAAAATTTTAATTTATATAAAAGTTTTTTTTTCATCCTGTTTTGTCTTGTTTTTGATGTCTAATTTAATTACTTTGATTTTTTTTATATTTTACTTTTAATTAACAATGCAAATATTATATCCCTAACATATGATGATGATGATTGAATATATCAGTCAGCTGTTACAATAATATTTTATATATTACTATCAAATACTATCAGTTAAAAATTTTATACATGTAAATATTTACATAATATTTATGCATTATATATATATATATATAACGTATATATATATATATACATATAAGAGATATATATATATTAATATATTATATAAATAAAATTTCCCGCCAGAAAAAAAAAAAATAAAAAAGTTAATTGGGAATAAGTTAATAATAATCCATTAAAACAATTCTGGTTTGTTGAAAATAAAGTGTACAATAATAAATGATAATTAAAATAATAAATAAAATTAAATGATAATAAATAATAATTATTTTTATCTGTAAATATTTATGTAAAATGAAAACATCGTGTAAAGTACGTGGGGGAAGCGTCATCTCTCGAATTAAATTTTACCTCTAAATCATCATATTCGCGTCATGATGACGATATATGTGCTGTATATTTATAATATATATAAGGTCTCCCTCCCATAATAGACTTTGAATAAAACTCTCTACAAAAATAGCCAAGTAATAAAATCCTAAGAATAATTAATCGACTTGGACTGGCATTTTTACTGGGTCTATTATCCCACCAACAATTATTTTTAGATCTATCCGTCCATTACTTTTCATTTACCCAATTACCAACCAACCAAATAACCAATCTGGGTTAATTAACCACCAATTAAACAATTAAAACAATTAACCAATCAAATAATCAAATAATTGAACAATCCATAAACCAATAATCAAATTATTCGTATATATTAAATATTTAGTCGTCATAGAAATAGCGATCTTATGGTATTACTAATAATAATTGTGTTTGTGTTTTGATTTTAGTTTATTTTTTTTGGCGGGAAATAAGTAATACACAATGATTTATCTATCATTTTTTAAAAACAATGATACATTAATTAAATAATTAAATAATCATTTAACTTTACTTACACTAGTTATTAATTTGATTAATTAAAAAAATTTTTTTTTATAGTAAACAATAGAAACAATGATAATTTTTTTCCTTGTTTAAGATATTTTGGTTACACGAAGCATATAAGTTCATTCTGCATAATAATTCATCATTCATACATACATTCACCACCTATTGAGAAAAGAAGAAAATGATGTAACATATACGAGATGAATGGTTAGGAATGGTCAAACAAAAAATTTATTTATTTTATTCATTGTTTTCAATTTATTTCACCAAATCATTTCACGTCATGTAAAAAATTTTCGTAAAAGTTGCACAAAATTAAGATTTGTGCGTGTAATTTAAAAAAATATGATAATTCATTATCCTTAAAGTTTTCGTAAACCTAATTGATTTAGATAAGTGATACGCTGGATATTTATTCTTAGTTTGTCCAGGATTATGCTTTTTTTTCTTCCAAATTATGCCCTGGTGCTTTTTTTTTTCATAATTTTTTGGGCAAATTTATAATAATTCCGACCAAAATTAATATTAAAATTTTTTATTTATTGTTCATCAGAAAAATTAAATTAAATTTTTTAATCGAATCTTCTTTTAAAGCTGTGCGTTTATTAGTTATTATATTTTTATAAATTGACAACATCAACACCGGACACAGGAAGTTTCATCAACAGTTATACTAATCATTTTATTTTTTATTAAAATTTTTAATTTCTGTACTTCAAATACATAACTCATTGGCAAATATTTTCTCGAAGTGATTTGAACCTACAATATAACCTCCTAGGAAATAATAAAAATGAAAATAAATGATAATTTACATTAAGATATTCAAATTAATTTTTTTTAATTTTTTTTTGATATGAAATTCTTACAATATGAATTAAAAAAAGACTTTAATTTATCTATTTTATCCAGAGAAATATCAGCTTTAGTAAATGCTTCAATAATTGCAATATTGATTTTTTCACAATCATTATTAGTGAAAGAAAGAAAAGAGCTTTATAAAGGTTGTGGATTATTTTTATGTTTTTGTTCAGCAGCTTTATGTTTCATTGATTCTATATGGTTATCAACAATTGATTTTTTTTTCATGATTTATAGTATGGTTACAAAAACAACAATATAATTTCCCAGTTTCAACGTAAAAATGATTATTATAATGACTTTTTTCCTCAAACGTTCTAATGCAGAAACCACCCACCATTTTTCATTCTATAATTCTATAATCGTAATTGAATTGTGACCTATATTGAATATAATCATCGTCGATCACTTACATAAAAGTAAATTATACACGTAGATTATGTGATTATGCCAAAAAATGGTCAATTATGCTCGATTATGCGATTATGCTCAAAATTAAGAAGTGTACAGCGAAAGCATAATCCTGGACGCCCTAAATAATTTATTATTGTAAAGCAGAAAATATGTTTAATGTCACGTGGTTAATATACCTAATAAGATCGACATCGAATCTAAATGATCTACTGACTTTTATTTTTTCATCTATAAAAAACAATAATAATAATAAAAATATTATATTCCGTTTTTGTAAAATACATGAAAAAACTTTAATTTGAAAAAACTTTATTAATTTCCTTTGTTTTTTAAATTAAAAAAAGCTTCTTCAAGTTCCTTTGTTCTTTTAAATATACTTGGGAAAATAATGGGAAAATCCTATTTTTTTTTTAAGAGGAAAACTTGTTTTTATTCTTGTAATAAACTTTCTTTCATCAAATAAATTTTTAACCAATTAAATAAATGTTTTCATTATATTTAGATTACATCAGATATTTATTTAAATCAATAATTACACGCCTTTAAAACCAATCCAAAGCAAACAATTTGAAAATATGTTACGGATTACAATAAACTGCTCCACACACGATCCTGATTATTTATTTATTATTATTATTATTATTTATTTATTTACAATATCTGATATTGTTAAAATAATAGTAATAACTTGATAATAAAATCTCTTGTTTTTACAATCTTTGCTTAGAACCAATCATTCAATAAAATACACGAGGCTCATAATATTTACTGTGGTGTAACTCCAAATATGAAAAATAAAACCTTAAATCAACCAAAGAAATGAATGAATGAATGAATGAATGAATAATGAATGAAATTAAAAATTTATGATTTGTGATTTTGTTGCTAAATTACGACGTATTATTATTATTTTATTATTATTATTATTATTGTGTATATTAATTAATAAATAATGAATGAATCAAAATCAATAAAATAATTAAAAAATAAATTTTAAAACTTTAAATTAATTAATTAAAATCGTTATTGATTAATTTATTCCAAATGTTGATGGAATACAATAGGTGTCACCTATTTTGTTTCGCTGCCATCTTTTTGAATTTATTATGAAAATCCATACATAATTCCAGTAAATTTTAAAACAATGATTGATTGATTCATTCATTGAAATTTAGTCGATCCATAGATATGAATACCAATTAATTGTATCAGGACTTTCTTTCATTTTTTTGTTGTTGTCGTCGCTGTCAACCATCTTTGGCGTTGTGTTTATAACAATAATAATAGTGGTAGTAATAATAAAAACAACAATAACAATAGCAACAATAAAAACAATAATAATGGTATTTTTTTGATTTCTTTTATTCTTTCCAATGCTTTTATTATAAACAACAACAACATTGTTGGAATGTCAAAGAATGAGTACAATGATATTTGATGTTTAAGAAAGTAGCCTTGTCTATGTGAAAAAATAGAATCATCCATTTACGCCCAAGAAAGACACAATGCTATTAAGAATAGAAAAAAACAATGCAAGTTGTTGAAATTATAATAATTTATATGGACTTACGATGATGATTACGATTACGATTATGATTACGATTACGATTACGATTATGATTAAGCTTAATTTTGTATGATTTATTATATTCTGCTATTTTATATGATATATATATATATTCCCACAATCATTAATTATTTTGTGCCAAAAAGAAAAAAATCGCTAATGGTTATCTTAAGCATGATTCATACCTCAACCATTGTTTGTTATTTGGTTTTAATGAGTGTCAAGAACATTATGATATTTATTTATTTTGTTAGAATTAAAAAATTTGTCTTTAGAAGAGATTAAAGAATATGAGGATAAGCTGCTTTTTTATATTTCACATCATTTATAAATAATTAAATATTTGCTTCGTATATAACGCATGGACGACAAGGGTCTGTCGAAAAAATTTCGGCAGTTGGGCGTTTATTAGTAAGCTAACTCAATGTAATAATGGTATCACAAATCTTCATTTCAAGACCTATACCATGTGCTAGATTATCGAACAGGCAATGATTTTTTTTATATGGTGCACGTAATTATCACATGAGTTCAAAGGTTAATAACTTCTTACTGGCGTTTTTTTTTGAGAAAGTAAACCGATAGAATTAAAGCTTAAGACCTAAGCTTCATTTCCATCAATTTATTTTTTCTAACCTTGTAAAAAAATTTCGAGTAATTAAGCTTTAAAAAAACACAAATTAAAATTATATAATAAATTTCGTTGTCTAATCTTTTTCTATAAAAGGAAACAATGCACTCGAAATCTCATAATGATTTTATCGAGTATGAATTTGACTGTACATACATATTAAAATTCGTCTG
Organism: Entrophospora sp. SA101; assembly: GCA_958430865.1. Lineage (NCBI taxonomy): Eukaryota > Fungi > Glomeromycota > Glomeromycetes > Entrophosporales > Entrophosporaceae > Entrophospora > Entrophospora sp. SA101. The sequence goes on from CAUDNR010003990.1 coordinate 32,651, forward strand.
TTAATTGAATTCATGACAATATTTCTTTTTGCAAAAGATTTTTAATTATAATTTTAGTTATATTAATTGAATTAAAGAGTTTTTTTTCTTTTATATTAATGTAATACTTTCTCACATGTAAAACCTTTTCTCTTCCTTTAATGTTATTGAAGAAATAAAAACATGCATATGAATTATGAATTGTATATATAGTTCAATCTCTATAACGAACCACTCTATAACAAACATCAAGTAAAATCTCTTGTCCCTGATTCATTTTTTTATAATTAATTTCTCTCTTTATAATGAACATCTTAGTAGACAAAAGCAGAAAAATTACAAGTAGGGACGTAAGGTTCGTTACAGAGAGAGTGAAATGTAGTAAGCGAGAAACTATTCTTTAATAATAATCCCACGAAATAAATAAATGTTTAAAAATAATAGTAAATAAAGTAAACATACATAGTCAAATGAAGGCCAACATAAAGATCCATATTAATATAATGAGAAAGCCCTAGAAGAATTAACGTTATACACTCTATATGTAATTTGTACCTTTTACGCATTTTCATAAAGTGTGGTCCTAATACCTTTAAATGTTATCAAAGATGGTAAAATAAGTGTTGGCGTTTTACTATTAGGCGTATATCTTTTTCTACAACTTTTCCACATTTTCTTTGATGAGAGAGCAATGCATATTATATGCTTTTCTTATAATAATAAAAAATAGTGAAATAAACTAACTTTAATGATTTATCCGCTACGAAATTTGTAATTTCCTCTTCTCGTCTAGCTCATCTATTTGATCTTAGAGTTGAAACCAAAGGAAATAGATCGAAAAGAAGGATCAAATTGGTAATTAATAGCGAACATTATTATAGAGCAGTTTTTTTATATTCGCATTTCTCGTTCTTATATATATATATATTATAATAAATTTTTATATATATAATATATCGAATCCCACTTATTTGGCTAAAATTACGCGATTTTTTATTTCATATTTAACCTTTAGATTGAATCGCATCCGTCGTACAACATAAATTCATCGTCAAATTGTAAAACGAACTTTCATCTTGTTATTGTCTAAAAAATAAATAATAATAATAAGGACTTCTTTGTGCAAAAATCTTATGTGTTTGATTTTTTTTAAAAAAAATAAAAAATAATACTAACTTTAATTTTTAATATGTTCTTAGTAACAAACAAAAAAGCAAGTGGGAAAAGAGAAACAATAAATAAAAATATTATTGTAAATGAGTAAGTATGTCAGAGAATGCTTATGATTTAAAAGCTATTCAAGTTATAATTTAAAAAATGATACTCGTTGGTGGCCACGCCCGAGAATCTCAGTAGTGAACTAAATGTACTGGAACTAACCATCCTCTTCAGTAAAACAATACGGGTATATTTGAAATGGAGGTCGATGAAGGCCCAAATAAAAATATTATTTGGAGTTGACGTGTGATACTTTGTAAATATTATTAATTTAATATTAAATTTTCTTGAATAAATAAATAAATAAGCAAGCAAAATATTTTTAACATATTGTATTATTTGTATAAATTTAATCTTGTTGAGATTGATCGTGGATACAAATTGTTTTTGAGAATAATTCCTCGTTTAATATTATTTTATTGATATGACTTTCAATGTAATTTTTATTTAGAAGCAATTACTAAATATGAAATATAATTCTATTCATATTGTGAACGCCAACTTTAATGTTACTTTGGATTGCATCTTGAGAAACTTTTCGTTTAGAAGGTAGATAATGGCTTTCATATGATATATGTTTTTATCATTAAGAAATCACGAGAATACTAAAAAAATTGCGCATATTTAAATGATTTTGCTTTGTTTGGTTAAAAGCTAACATTAAATTATACTAATAAATATATAAAAATAATGATTTTTTATTAATTTCTGTACATATTTATGAGTGAATAAGAAATGACATATGTTATCGTTAAAAAGAAAGAATTTAAATATGAAACCACAGTCAATTCTATAAACACACATCCTTCTGGAATGAACAAGAGTATGCATTATGGAGGAAAATAAAATCGTCTTTTTTTTAAGTAACAATTGTATCGCCATTCCTTTAAAAATATAATATATTAATATCAAAAAAAGGGTATAATCGTGTATTTAGTCGTATTTTTCTGCCATATATTTTTTATTGTCAATCTGCCGATTTACATAATTAGAATTATGAAATTTCTCACCGAGAATATTTTAATTGATATTAATGATTTTGAATTAATACCGCCTTTATATGTAACTCTTTAGGCGGAACATTTTTGGCTTAGAAACCATACTCACTTTACATAATAAAATTTAGAGGTATTTTTCATTGAAGTTTCAAAAACAATAGGAAAACCCCTTAAATGTATATAGATCTTTTTTCAAAACATCACTTTTAACGTTCCTCGCTTCTATTGAAAAGGCTCCACGTGATTTTGTATTTTTATTTCTTATTTCATAATTTTCTAATTATTTTAATAACTTCCATACAGAATAATTGAAGTAATTGATCCAAAAATATAAAATAATGAGATGATTTAATTATGTTATAAGCGTTTTTTGTACATCATTCATGATTTTAATGATTTTATGTGTATTAGGAGACGTTTAAATTGCATTATATGGTCATGGATAGCCTAATTTGTATCATTAAGTGAGCATTGTAATGTGAACCATTTCGAAAATGTTGACAAATATCACACAAGTCAGTCCTTGGATTCATAATTTGTGTCAGTTTATGTCATAACTTTCTGAACGCATATACTTCAAGGACTTCAAATTACCAACTATCTTCTTCCATATCAGCAATAAATCTTTGTACCACTGATTTATAACTCATTTCAGCTGACAAAAAAATAACTGATTGGGTTATTCTATTGTCACTTCTTCATGGGCTTGATAATCCATGGACTTTACTGGAAGATTTCAGCAAGTTCTGCAAATTGATTAATTAAAGTTTTTAACATTTTCGTTATTTTCATCCGATCACCCTTAAAGTGTGACCAACCATTTTTCATCGGTGAGCCACTGACTTCAGTAACGGAGAACTCTTCATTTTCTCCTCTCGATGAAATAATAGTATCAATTTTTTTTCCAGTGGATCGGCATTCATCGTCTGCTTTTTGGGAATTACTATCTTTTGCGCTTGCTTTGAGGCAAGTCTCTCCATATGAAACATACCAGTATTTTTTATTTTTTAAGTAGAGGTTGCCAAGAATCGGGGCTAACACATTAATTATATATGTTCCCTCGGACATTGGATCAAGAAGCAAATTTACATCTTCCATTAATTTTATCCTATATAATGTTGGCTCATTGGCCTCATCACACTTCTCAATGAAGGTCAAGTAAATATATACTCACATGTGACCCACGAGATTCAATGCAAATTACTTCTCAAATGAAGTAATATCATCATCATCTTTCTGTTGTTTAAGCTTCTCTTTGGTCTTTTTGATATCGCGATCAATAATGTTGTCCAGGAGCAACTTAATATAATGCTCCGTATCGTCTTCTATTTTTTTCTCCTTCCTTCATAGATCATTGAGCATTTGCTCTACAATATTTTCATTTAATGTTCCCAAGAAACCATCTTTATTGTTACCATTGAAGAATATGACATTGTAATATTCCGATCTCGTTTTTGGCGGGTTCTTTTCCAGCTGATATTTTGTGAGACATTCCCTGATACGAATCCTTTTATAGCTGGCTCAAAAGGAACCAAGCACGGTTATGACGCAGAAGAAGAGGGCGACAATGAATATAATGCAGATCAGACGGTTGTTGGTGGCAAAAGTACCGATTGGGTTATAAATGGGATTCGATTCTGGTCGTTTATGGATGTGTATTGGGAAAGTATCATATAGTGAACTTTCATTTTCTTCATCATCTTCCCATGTAATAATGTTGAACTGATATACGTTGTATAGTATTAGGCCTTCACTTACGTATGATCTCGCAATTTCTTGCTGAATCACCTTCGATTGGGATCCAGCTTCCTGGGCTGTGGTACACAACAACTCGGCCTAGTAAAGCGTAGCACTAATTAGAAGAGGAAAGAAGGGCATAATGCTATGTTTAACAAGGTAGAGATATATGCTGAAATGCCACACGTTCGATCATCACATATTTCTTCTTTTTAAAAATATTCTTTTCATTCTTAAAGACTGTTAGCTTTAACTTGGAAGTGGAAGAAAAAAGTTTGACGAAAGACAGAAAACCTGATGAGAATCAATGACAATATGATACCTACCTTCTGCTTTTCCTGGATGATGGCATACCAAAAACAACTAACACGTTCTCCATTGACCTCATTCTAACATAACAAAATGTGTAAAAATTAATATACGACCAGCATGTGTAAACAATTGAGTACATCAAAATTGTTGAACGTTGTGATGTGATGTGGTGGCCAACATCGAACATGATAGTTCATCAACGACTTGACCTGGAATAGTTATATCACTCATTCAGAATTTCAAGCACTGTAATGTGGTTTAACGTGATAGTCAACTTGGGTATCTGCTTCCAAGCCCACCTTCACCCACAGTAATGAGTACTAGCAGGTAAAAGATGGCCAACATCGAACATGATATTTCAACAACAACCTGACCTATAACAATGATGTCCTGTTCAGATTGTCAAGCGCTGTGATGCTGGTTTAACACACACAGTCAAATTGGGATGCTAGTATACTTCAAGCCCACCTTTTATATTACAGAAATAACTGATGAGATAATAATATATTTATGATAAATGAATGATACAATCGATGATACAACTGCTGAGATAATAAAATATTAATGCATTATTCATGATAAATCATCAAATGATTAAAGCAAAAAGAAGTTCTCTTACATCAGATATTTTATTACAAATAATCATTTTGCTAATATTAAATCACACATTACTAAAATAGTAATTATGACCCTTCACATAATGAAATATCACGTGAGGCCGACTTATCATGCATGATTAATTTAATTATACTTGGGCAAGTGATTGACCGAATTGGCGCTTATTGTGACTTTATATAGATCAACTGATTTATCAAATTTTTTTAAATAGTAAAAATCGAGTTTACATATGTATATAATTTAATATATAACTACATTTAAGCAACACACCTTACAGAAAATGGATGTCAAACAAAACTTATCTCAAACATCTTCTAGTAGCGGATGTAAAGATAAAAGGAGAAAGGTACAATATTGTGATTTAGAAGGCCAAGCTGATGTTATCTGTGATTTTAAAATTAATAATGCTTTTATAGTATCTGATAAAAGTCACTATTCCAGATATTAACAAACATTTAAATTTGATCGAAAAAGCATTATGTAGAAGACATTATTATAAATTAATTTTAATGCTAAAAAATCAAAATAACTAACACTTGTTCACATCCCAAGCATGATATTTATCTTTCTACAGCACAAAAAGAAGAAAAAATTACATTCCTAAAAGCATCTAGACAATTAATTAATTATTTTAAATTATCAGAGACAACAATGATATGTCATCACTGTTTGTATAAGACTGATAATGATCCGGAATATTTAGATTCACCTGATTATCAATTGCCAACTCAAAAAATGTTAAAATGAAAATATTCAGAAATTTCAAAATAGAACATATGTTTTATTTGATGATATTTTTTATTCTGAGGCAGAATTTCAACAATTAGAGTCTGCATATCATGAAGTGTATGCAGAACTTGACAAAGCAAAACTAGGTAAATAATTAATTATCATTCTAATTTTTACATACCATTATATTATTAATAATAATAATATTTATTATTATTGAACAAAATATATCTTGAAAAATTTTTTTTTTAATAAATTGATAAATTACTTTATTGTCAATAATTATATTTAACTAGCTTATTTACTTTATTTTAGAAATGACACCTCTTAATAAAAAAAACAAACTAATGGCAGGTGTATTGTATATAAGACAGATGGTGAATAATGAAAAACTCATTTTAGAACCTGAATTTAATAAAACATTGGAAGCAGCTGAACCAGCATTAAAAGGTTTCTTTAATCAACTTTATTCTGGAACAAACCCAAAAGATAAAAATAATATGACTAATGAAAAAAATAAAAAAAAGATTAGTTATTTTCTGGCAGGTTTGAATAATAAACTCATCAATGGAATTAAAGCTGAAATTGGATACATATTAGATGGTGCAGGTGCATCATCTTCAGCAATTGAAACATTTGCAGGAGCAGGTATAAGCATTAGACGTGAGACAGTAATGAGGCATAAAAAAAAGCAAGAAAATACTCATAATGATACTGTTAGCTCCTTTGTATTAGAACATGCAAGGATAATGCTTATGAATTTTAACTTAGTTGTAATTTAATTTAATGAATTTGATGTAGATGGATGATTTTATGGTGGCCAATTTTGATGATTATCATAACATCCATACTATACGACATGGTGATACAACAACATCTTCAGATGTTCATCACTTTCAAACTATCTTATTAAAAGCAGTTCCAGAATTACCAGCAGTTCCATTTGATAATCTACACATTAATAAAAATGTCCACAATCCAAAAGGAATTGATGCAGAGCTTATTGTGGAAAATGTTCAGGCATTGTTTTTTCCTCATCTTTGGTTAACATATAATGAACGTAAGTTTGTTTTTGCTAAAGAATTCTGAAGCAAGAAACCATGAAGAACATATTGAGATGTTGCCCTATAGAAAATAAACATACGGAATGTATAAGAATTTCCATATATTTGATACGGAATAAATTTTTAGATACAGAATGGACGTATTTAATCTACGTTTTGAAATTTATCAGGAATTAAGAAAATTATCCCTTAAACGGTTAACTAATAAATTTCGGATTTTTTATTGGTAACACGAAATTTCAAATTTAAATGTATCACAAAATTTATTGTGCACAAAAAAATCAAAAAAAAACTAAACTACTTCTGTTTTTTAAAAATCCTGCTTCGGTTCGTTTGTGCACATTTGTGATGAACTGCGAATTTTGCTTTAACTCGAATTGGTAAGTTGTGGTCTGTGTTTGGGTATTTCAAGATTTTTTTCATCTTGTTTTTTTTTGACTAAAAATATAAAAGAACGTGTGTGTGTGCCTTTTTTTGTTATTTTAATTTTTGTATATATGAATTCAATTTGTAAAATGTTTCATTTCCTTGTAAATTCAATTATGTCTGTTTTTAAAGGAAAAAAATTTGAATTGGAAATTAAAAATTTGCTGAACAAATATAGAATAAATCTTGTGAGAACAGAGTGAGTATTTTTTGCTCACTAAGTAATTGTCGAATTATTATATATCTGAAGTTACGCTGCTACTAGGATTTAAATGAAAAGAAATTGAAAGCGCTTCGTGGCCACAACTTGTGAAAGTTACCAGTTGGGTAACTAGACCTGATGTGGTGGACGACCTGTTGTGAACGTTTATTTTGCTTCTTGATAATGATGAAACAAAACTTATTTTTTTTTATATTATTATTATTATTTTCTAGGCATTCCGGGAATGGAGGAATTGACTTAATAGGATCATTTGTTTATGAGGGTGAAAGATATGTCCTAGTTGTCCAATGCAAAGTAATCATGTTATTTAATATGAATATATATATTATTAAATATATTATTAACTATATTATTAATGGTTTTTTTTAATTTATAGCACAGCAAGACCTTCCCTCAAGCTGTTCGTGAATTAAAAGGTGTAATGGCTACATACCTCAGTTGGTATATTAGTCGTTAATTCCGAACACCAAATAGGTAAACAAATGAGCACAGAAGCTAAGTTGGCATCATCTAATATCATCATATCAGATGAAAATAGCATATATGATGATGACCTAATTTGCTTCATTGAAGATCTACAACATAAAAAAGTTCTCAGACATTTAAAAGAAAGAAAGGCTTTGAGGGAAAAGTTGAAAGGAGAGGTGAAAGAAGAGATAGAGAATGAAGTGAAAACAAAGTTGGTGAAGGAGTTGAATGTTAATTTAAATCAAAACAATATTTATTTTTTAATTATTATCATTTTATTATTTTTAATATTTTTATTATTATTATATATAAATAAATTTTAATATGTTTTATATTTTTTTTATAAAATTAATTGAACAGACAGATGTTGGATAATTTAATTTATTATATTTCTAGTGTATGAAAATCTGTAAAACAATTTCTATTATCCTTGAAATATAGTGGAACTTTACATAAACTGCAGTAAACTACAGATTTTAATTCATTACCTGAAAATTTTCCCTTCTTTTTGTCTTTTGTATCTGCACCACACACAAGTTTTTCTCTTACCCATTCCAGGAAAATGCCTACCAAGCCTTAATCTTTCTGTAGGTAAAGCAAGGTTACTTGTTGTTATGTAAATTGCTCTATCATTTCTTGAATTACTTCTTGAATTACTTCTTGAATTGCTTCTTGAAATACTTCTTGAAATACTTCTTGAAGTACTTCTTGAATTGCTTCTTGAAGTACTTCTTGAATTGCTTCTTGAAGTACTTCTTGAACTTCTAATATTAATATCATTTTTTTCATCCAAACCAGAATTAATTAAATCCCAAGCCAAGTTTATTCTAAAATCTTTGTGATCCAAATCTCCATTGCAATTTTTCTGAATTAAGTAAACAATTAACAATTACAGTATCTAGTAACCAAAAGAACATCAGTATCCAAGTTCTCCTGGCTGTCAATTGAGTAGCATAATAACCACATAATTGATCAGCTATGTCTACACCACCCATATGAGCATTGTAATCATCTATTACTTTTGGAATTGGGAGAGATTTTTTAACTGCATTTCCAAATACTTGTCTGACTTTTGCTGCATTTGTACTTGTGATCCTTGGACAACGACGTATTTTTTCTACTCTATTTTCTGCACCAGTAATTTCATGGATTGTAGTCAACATTGTTACTGGGCCATTGTCCATCCACAAAATTGATAATACATCATCCACAACAACTCCACTAAGTGTGTCCCAATCTAATTTTTTATCAGTCTTCAGAACATTTGGAAATTTGGAAGAATTTTTACGTACAGTACCACATGCACCAATTTTTTTTTCATGTAAATAATTAAATAAATTTATGCTACTAAAATAGTTGTCCATATAAATGTTAAAAGATTTACCAATTGGCAATTCTTTTAATAAATGATAAACTTCACATCCTGTTAGACTCACTCCTGGTATATTTTGAATAAATGAATTCTTTTTAATTCTTGATGTGAACATAAAATTATATGTATACCCTGCATCACACAAAGCAAATACTTTATATCCTTCAGGAGTAGGTTTATTTTTCATTCTAATAGTATGAGGACTTCTACCAGAAAATCTAATAATCATTCATCAACTGATAAATTTGAGGAAGGAAGGTAATATTTCATGCAACTATTTAAAATAGATGATGCAAGTGGTTCGATTTTGTGATACCATGGAGTATTTTCTTGAATGTTTTCAGTTGGATCTGAGACATGAAAATATCTTTTAATTTGCTCGAATTTGATTAAAGACATGTGTTCAGTAATTTTATGTTGTGGATATTTATCAGAAGTTTTCCAATAATCTCTCATTGATGGTAATTTAAAAATTCCTGAATATATTACTATTCCCAACCAAATTTTAAAATCACTTAATTCAAGAGCATCCCATCGTTTTCCAGCTCCAGCACCTTTTTCGTCAGCATAAATATTTGTATTTTATACAATAATATCTAGAATATCAACAGTAAAGAATAAACAAAACAATGAATAAGGCATAATGTCAATTCCCGAAGGCAATAATGCTCTGATTTCTTCTGTACTCATTTTTAATGAAGAATTCATTTCCCTTATATACTCTTTCTTTGGAGGCGATGGTGCATTTTTCTCTATTTATTTTTATCATTAGTAAAAAATTCGGGCGCATAATTAATAATAATAATATTCATTTTCATGCACGACAGACCTAAAGATTCTATCTATTTAAGTTTCACAACCACGAGTCAAGTCAAGATTGTTAAAAACTTTGGTAAATTCTTTATAATATATTATCACATCATGATGTTCACTCATACATACAAAAGAATTATTATTGATCAAAATCAAATATATATTTATTATTATGTTTTAAGATGAAGATTAGAAATATGGCTCCTCAATTAATTGCGTTGCAACCAGGGCTGGAAATAATACCTTAAAAATCCGGATTTTCCTTTAAAAAATTTTAACTTCTGGAAAAAAAGAGTTTCCGGATAATTTTTCTTGTACAGATTTTTCCAATATGTGTGTCATTACTTCAATATTTTAGAAAAGAATCATAATTTGTATCTTTTGAATTTCAGAAAAAAAGTATTGACTCAATTTAAATCTTATTTCACTGCTATTAAATTATTAAATTTAAAAATATATACACTTTATGAATTATATTTGTTTTCCCTTATTCAAAAAAATAAATAGTATAAAACAAGAAGAATTAGATAATTTGACTACTGAAAAAAAATCATTCAAATTGAGTCATTTGTTGTTAAGTTATAAATTTTTAAAGTTTGCCATTAAAAACAAATGGAAAATTCAAAACGTGAATACCAAAGATACTACATTTTTGTTAGCTGGAAAAATAGCAAACCAGCTAAACAAATTCAACAGGAATTACAGGTTGCTGAGAGGTCTAATGCAGTATCTTTAGCATCTATTTATCATTGGATTGAAGCATTTGAAAGTGGAAAAAACAATGTTGAAGATGATTCATGTTCTGGACATCCTCAAGAAACTTCCACCCTTGAAAACATTGCAAAAGTTGATGATTTAATTAGTGATGATCCTCATATGACAATTACAGCTATTGAAGAGAATATAGGTATTTCTAGGGGAAGTATTCAAAGTATTTTACAGAATGAACTAAAAGTTCATAAAATTTGTAAAAAATGGGTCCCACATGTTGACAATTTTTAAAATTCAATATCTCAATAACTAGCTGGTAAAAGAAAGTAAACTTTTTTTTATTTGGAAGATGAGAAGAATGTTATTTAAATAAAAGAATTTCAAATTTATTACACTTAAAATCATCAAGTTATGTATCTTATAACAAAAAATTTTCAGTTGTTTTTGTTGTTAATCTTTAAAATCTTTAAAATTTAATATCTCAATAATTAGCAATCAAAAAAATATTTGCCTTTTTTGTTTGAAAGATGGGAACTGTCTTTTATTTATGCATTTTCCCTTCCCAAAACTTTTTGTACAACCCACGTATATTTCCTTATTAAGTTTCCAAGTTGATCAATTATTATCTGATACATTATTGTTATTTATTATGCTTGAAATATAAGTTTAGTTTTTCTTTTATTAAATCAAATTTTTTATTACTATTATATTCAAATATTCCAATTTTTATCAACAATCTAAAATAATAAAATAATAAAATAATTAGATGTTGCAGCATTAGAGACATTTAAAGTAATATTAAGTATGCATACCCACCCTTTTTTTGGCTGGTGATAAATGGCAAGTAATTGTGAAAAGATAGAAGCATATTCCAATGACTTGATGTAACAAAATTTTAAAAAAGATGTAAAATAATAAAATAATTAGATATTGCAGCATACCCTTTTTTTGACTGGTGATAAATGGCAAGTAATTGTGAAGAGATAGAAGCATATTTTAACAACCTGATGTAACAAAATTTTAAAAAAAAGGATGTAAATTAATAGTTCCAACCCATACAAATGACATCTATTGAAAAAAATATATATACATTTTTTCCCAAATAGAGGCAATTATTCAGCATCATTGATCGATATTGTTTCTTTAATATTATAAAATTTTTTATATTAATCATAAATTTCATACTTGAATCATATTCACCTCCACTTGTATTTTCCTTTAGTCTTTTTTCCAGTTCAACTATCTCCATCTCTAGAGTGACGACAAGTGGCGACAACCACCACCACCATTCTTATGATAAACACTTATTATTTTTAAAAAAAGAAGACAAACACTAAAAAAAAATATTATTATTATTATTGGTATTTGGTGTTGTACAAAGATTATATATTTTTCGATGACAAATTATAAATATTTAATCGCGGAGCAAATCTTGCTAGGTAATTATCAAGATGGAGAACGATCGTATTTGCTTTGTGTGATCGTTAATAATATTATAAATATATAATTACATTAAGCTTGCTCCCGTAATCAAATATCAAATGTTGCAATGTTACAACATACCCGTAAATTTACATAGTATACATAGTGTTGCGACATAAACACGATGCGGTTAGATCGCTTTTAAAAATATTATTATTTTTTATAAACACAAAAAAATTGAATTCGTTTATCTATTCATCATCTAATTGCGGTAAATAAACATGTGGATCTCCATTTTCGTCTATATTGCTTTTCTTGAAGGTGGTTGGTATCCAAGATTTAATACTTTTAAAAAATTAATGAAAAACGGGTTTTCTACAAGGCGAAAAGGTAATGCACACATAATAAACATAATAACTAAAGCTTTATCGATTGTTTTGTACGTGATTCTTCTAAATCAACTGAACAAAAATAACCATCAATATGACGTTGTCCAGAATGTTCAGGGCTTTTTCCTTGTTTAGAAAATGTTGACTTTGTAAAAGCAATTCATTTACTTCATTTGTTGAACATTGGGGAACATAAGAATGTAAAAGATATGGTCGGGCATCTTTAAAAAATGACAAACATGGCTTAAAAGTAACTTGGTAATGTCCATTACCAAGATGGTTACCACGTGTAAAATATTTCCAAATATCATTATATTTTAGACCAAGTTTATTTTTGTTATCAGTCATCTTTAATTATTATATTTGCAGGAGAAAAAAAATGATATAATTAGAAAAGTAAGGATCATACTTTTTTTATTTGTATAATAAATATTACAACATTACGGTTAGTTGCAACACCGTAATACCGTAATTTTACATTACGGGTGCCAACTCTAAATTACATGTCAAGGCAAGCATGACTGTAACAATTCAAATATGAAACATTTGATTTTACAGATGTTAAGGCACGCACGCTACCTTGAACACATTACAGTCATTCTCACACATTCCTTGTGTCTAAGCAATGCATTGTATAAAAAGTGAAAACCAGAAGAATGTAACAAGTGTAAATCAACAAAATACTTGATAGATTCTGTGAAGGTTGCGTTAGTTTACAATTAGAGAGTCTTTTTACCAGGAAATAACATAGTTGATGATTTTATTCAACAATGACAAATAAAATCATCTCAGCCAGACTATATTTTGGAATGGATACCTTTTGAGCAATTTATAAAAGTAACAAAGTTGACAGAAGGTGGATTTAGTTCAATTTATACTGCTACATGGAAATGGTTTTTTAATGTTACGACTTTTTTTTTTTTGATGCATCAGTCCAAAATAAACCATATTTATATACTTTAAATTTATCTTTGTTTAGGATTCAAATAGACTTTACATCAAAATTTCGGAGAATCAATTACGCGAAAACACACATAATAAGTATACATAGCTTTTGGCTTAGGTTCTGTAGAATATTCATGCAAAATTTCGTGTTTTTTGATTTTCTGTCATTATTATTATTAATTGAAATTTTGATTATTTTGAAAAAGAAAAAGAAATAGGAAACTTTGCGCGCATAATTTATGGGGCCTAGTTCTAGGCCATTACCACATAATAAACCCTCGTTATTCCGTTTAAAATTAGTATTAGGAAATAAGATGTAATATTTGGTTGTATTGGTTTTCATTATCTAATAATTTCATTTTTTTCAATGATTTAAATGCTTAAATTCTTTATAATCTATTTCTAAATCACCTTGTTGAAGAAAATTAAAAGTTGTCTCAAAGGCAATTACAGCATCTTTAGTTGAAACTTTCGATATTGTGTTGCTCTCAACAACTTCTTCTGGATTGAAGAAGGCAATTATTTCTTCTTCTGTTACCATTTCATTATTTATTTGAAAATAATCAATGGTAATATATCCTTCTGCTTCTAATTAAGGGCAAATGATAATTGATTGATTAAATCATTAACATCATTTTTTTTTCTCTATTTGAAATCTCTTTATATTTCTTGAATTTTCAATTTCATTATTAGATATTTCATTTTCCAAACAGAGAATCCAGTTTCTTCTAATTATATTATCAATTTCGATAATTTGGACAAATTTCATAAATTTATATGTTGCGTGAATCTGTTGTGATGAGATTAGTACATATAGAAAGACCCTATCAAAAACCCGTCAACATTGTAGAACAAATTTATTAATAAAATCCGTTATCACAAACACTTTAATTAATATTAATATTAATATTTAAATCCGTTATAACAAGAAATCCGCCGGCGAGGTCCGCTGTGACGAGGTTTGACTGTAATAATAACCATATATAAAAAAAATTAATATTAAATGATGGTCAGCCGGCTAAAAGAATATCTTAACTGGTTAACTGTTTAATTGCAGTTAACCGGTTAACCGCAGTTAAACAGTTAACGATGCCAACCCCTAGTCTGCTTATTATAAATCAACTGTTATATTATCTTTCAATAAACTAAAAATATAATAGTAATAATAGAGTTAATAACACACGTAAATATATGATAATTATGATGATACAGTCAAAGCTCTCTATAACGAACCCCCTGGACTGAGAATTTTGGTGAGCGTTCACTATAAAGAATTGTCGATCATCTCATTTATGGTCACGTGAACATATTATGAATAATTTATTGACTACGAGTTGCAGCAAAAAAAAAAGAAAAAACGACTCTACAAAATTTTACCCTTTTATTTTGATCTCATCCTCAACAACTCAGTTTACTAAAGTTGGGCAACAAAAATGTCTAGAAGATTCGTGATTTGTTACCGTAACTGCGCTGAATTAACGTTTCAAGTCATTAAGAGCAACATAATATTTCCCGTGAAACCAAACATTTCAAATTTGGGCAAGAAAAAAATATTATAACAAAAATCTGAACACATATATAATGTTAAGGAAATAACGCAACTATTATATTAAAAAAAAAAAAAAAAAACCCCCATCATATTCATTAAAACACCAATTCAATTTATATCTTGTATTTTTACATAATGTCATATAATAATTTAATATTACCAGAAAGACAGAGAATTGTATTTAAATTTTATGCTGGAATGTATAATAATACTCTGGTTAATCCTGTTGGAAAAAATAGAAAGGATTGTTTTTTTTCATTAGTCACAAAAAATGAGGAGCTTTCAGAAAATGAAAAAGAATATTGTAAAGAAAAGTTTGTTTATGAGTTGGAATTAATAAATGCAAGAAATAAAGAAGGTGAATCAAAAGAATGTAACAAGTGTAAGTCAACAAAATACTCTGATAGATTCTGTGAAGGTTGTATTAGTTTACAATTACAGAGTCTTTTCACCACTTGGACATCTGGAAATAACATAGTTGATGATTTTATTCAACAATGTCAAATAAAATCATCTCTGCCAGACTATATTTTGGAATGGATACCTTTTGAGCAATTTGAAAAAGTAACAAATTTAACTGAAGGTGGATTTAGTTCAATTTATACTGCTATATGGACAAGAGGAACTATTAATGATTACAATGAAAATAAAAAAGAGTTTAATTATTATGGAAAGCAAAAAGTAGCATTAAAAAGTTTTAATGATTCAAGTAATCCAGGAAAAGGCTTTTTTGATGAGGTTGGTAGTTGTCATTTAAAACAAAAATAAACAATACTATATTATATAATACTAATTGATTTTATTTTCAATTTCAGGCAATGAATTATTGTAAAATTAAATCAGGGTTGGTAGTTGCTTGTTATGGTATAACTAAATTTCCAGATAGTGGAAATTATGCAATGGTTTTAAATTATCATCCAGAAGGAAATTTAAGGGATTATTTGAAAAAAAATCATTTAAACTTAACATTAAAAGACAGAATTACAATCTTTAGATATTTATGTGATTCATTATTTCGTATACATCAAAAAGATTTAATCCATTGTGATTTACACAGTGGCAATGTGTTAATAAGTGGAGGTAATTGTTATGTTACAGATTTGGGGTTATGTGGACCAGTTGATGAAAAATCATCAGATAAAGTCTATGGAATTATATCATACGTTGCACCTGAGCTACTTCAAGGCAAAAAGAACACAAAAGAATCTGATATCTATAGTGTTGGGATGTTAATGTGGGAAATATTTGCAGGTCACCCACCATTTGATGACAGAGCTCATGATCATCATTTAATTTTTGATATATGTGCACAAGGTTTACGACCACCAATATTACCAGGAATGCCTGATGATTATGCACAAGTTATGCAGAAGTGTTGGGATGTGGATCCATCAAAAAGACCAACTATTCGAGGGATTTTTAGATTTGCTGCTAATAAATTGGAAAAAGTTCTCAATAATAATGATGATAATAATAATAGTGATATTAGTAATAGTGTTTTACAGCAAGTACACAAGTCACATCCAGATGTATATTATACAAGTAGAATATTAGATGAAGAGATTACTAAATCTAAAAGCTTCAAAAGTTATTACTATACAAGTAATGATAGTTCATCAAATGATTTTGGATTCAGCTCTCTTTCCTTAAATGTTGAAGGTGAATAAAATTTTCATTATTATTAATTAATTGGGAAATTGCTATCCATTATTACCAACAATATTTTTTAATTAATTAATAAATATTAGATTCTAGTAATAATAGTAAAGGGAAAGATATTGATGAATGATTAATTTAATCCCACTATAAATTTATTGTTATAATTATTTATCTTTTATTTTATCTTTATTTAATTTCTTATAATATTTCTTATAATAAACTTTTACAGTTTTTTAATTCTTGTTAAATGGTGGCTTTTTGGTTGATTCTGATTATTTAACATGTATGGCTTAACTTTTGGGCTACTCTTGTTAGTCAATTGCAAGCAATACAATAGTTTGGTACTTGTCAATTAATTAGTTTACGAATTCACTTTTGCTGCTCCTTTCTTATCTGCGAATCTGTTAATAGTGCCAGATAACTGTAAATAAATAAAGCAAAGATGGCTATCTTACAAGGTTCAAAAGCTTTTTTATAAGTTTCTTTCTATCTACATTTACTTTTCTTTGGCCAATTAAAGGCTCTATTAGTTTGGTCTCTTTATAAGACTCCTTAAACTGCTTATTTAACAGCCGTACGTTTACAACAATGCTTTAACCCACTACAATAACAATATGTGATAACGACTTTAGTTAATAACTGTCAGCACTTTATATTTGATTAACTAATAACTTTATACTTTGCTAAACGGCTTAACACTTTTACAAAAACTAAACTTGGTTTTATACCAAAGCAATAATCGAAATCTCAGAGTTCTATACCCCACTGATGACCAAAGGGACAATTAAATCCAAATTAACTTTATATGAGGCTATTCCTCTTGAAAATATTAAAGTCTATGAAGTTTATTCAGTCTCAATTATAACTATATCAAAGACATTGTTGACTGATCTGGATATTACCTAGAGAGCATGAAATCAGAACCATTATATTATTATCAGAGTTGTTTATTAAATTTAGGTAGAGTTATTTAGAATAAGGTGAAATGTTGAAGGAATTTGTGTTGTTTGATAAATATATATGTGTTCAAACCCCGTCAGAACACACGTACTCACATTGTTTGTTGAGTCGTTTTAAGCTCAGCCTGTAGACAACAAATTGGAAATCATCGGACTTTTAAAAATCGTTTCTCTTCGTCCTTTCTTTACTTTGCTTTAAACTTTTAAAATTTTAAATTATAAAAAACGTTTCTAGCTTTGTTTCATTTTTAAATAATACTTTTTAGTTTTTCTAACAAATTCTTCCATATCAGCCGATTTGTTTTTTTGGACCCTTTTTTCGACATTAAACACGAGGATTTTTAATGTGTGAACTGATCGTAGAATGATAATTAACCCTAAAAAAAATTTATTGCTCCGCCAAAAAAAACTATTTTACTATTCAATAGCCCGTCAAACCAATGGGTTTTTGCTAGTATGAAGTATTCATCATAACATACCGAATTTTGGGTTCAAACAAAATCAGCGCATATGCCGCTTTTTGTTTACGTATTTTATTGATGTGTTCATCCGTTAAACTAAATTTACGGATTATATTTATGTGATAATGTTTTATTATTATTATTATTACTATTATTTAATATATTAATATTGTTCATGGAAAATTTTATTCGTAAATTATATAACTCGTATTTTTTTAATTTTTTATTTAAAAAGTTGATATGTAAGGATTAGGAATGATCTCAAAAAAGTCACGTTAATTGAAAAAGCTATATTTAAAACTAAATAACTTGTCTAGAACAAAATCCTCCTTGTCGTAGTGACTTCAAAGGATTGATAACAAGTTGAATCTGGAAAATCAAAAATTAAATTTCTAGCTTAGATGAAGAAATAGCCCAATATAAAGAGAAATTTGGAACTTTGAGGAGAAAACTTTACATATAAAAATGTGTTGGTCAGATACCAACATGAAATTGAGTCAAAGTACAATGAAAAAATTAAAAATATGGAAATACAATATAACAGTAATATGGCTAAATAAAAACAGGAAGTTGAGGCATTTTACAATAATATAATTGCAGGTTTGAAGGCAGAAGCAGACAATTCCAACAGAGTTTTGATTGAAGCTATAGAGAGATTAAACAGAAGACTAGAAATATAAATTTATTTAATCAGCCTATTTTAGGTGATGGTCTGTCAAATAATTGTTCAAGTGAGGACACAGTTCAACTTTCAACTGATATAAATTCTTTACAGTGTAAAGTTAAGGAGTGTGTTACTACTTTAAAAGGTGATATAAAAATTGATAATGATAAAATTCAAGTATTACATGGAAAATATAATTTAGATACTCAAAATCTAACAGATAAAATTGCAGTTTACAATGTTATGTTTTGGAAAATGGTTTTAAATTTGTAAATGATTATCTTGAAATTAAAGATGATAATGATCCTAATGATCAAGTAAAATATACTATATATTATACAAATAAATTAATAGATTTACTTGATAAATTTTACAATAGTCGTTTTAAGCAAGATAATAATATGGTTGATGCTATTTCAACAAAAATATATCAACAAGTTTATGGTATATTGTGTGAATTTGGATTTTCAGAGATTTAGGAAAATGAAAATAAAAATGTACATTCATATCATCCGCAGCACTAGAACTCAATCAATTGATGGCAGTATATCCTTATATCAAAGATGATGATAAAAGAAAGACTGCAGAAAATATAGCAGAAAGATATTGTTAGAATATTTGTTAATTCAAAAACCAAAATGTGAAGTATACTGGTTAAAAATAATGCAAAAAAAGTTATGAACCATCAATGGGATAGTGATTATCTAAATGATTATATCTGTTATTTTCCCTTAACTGGAATAGAATCAGACCACTTCCTCCAAAACCTTTAATTGGAAACTCATCAAGAAATTCAATTGAGAAGCAATCACCTGTATCACATAATATACAAAAATCCAAGTTCTGATGATTTAAGAAACAAAAAAAAAGTAGATTATACCAGAGGAGCCCAATCTTGTTTTCCAAAGAAGAAGGGGGGAGGGGGGAAAGGGAAAGGGAAAGGGAAAGGGAAAGGGAAAGAGAGAGAACAATGACATATATAATTTATATAAGAATTTCTATTATCTTTTAATAAATCATCAGAGTGAATTAATCAAAATAATATTTATTCATTTTTTAATAATAATAAATTTTTTTTAAATAAAATGTCACACGTGACAATGATTAAAATTGCAGAATTTCAAATCAATAACTTTAGAGGCGTGGTAGATTTTGAATGTTAAACCTGGGCACTCATTTTTCTGGTAACTTTATGATTACTATTGAATATTTTTTTGGTAGGCTTGTAAAGCAGTTAAAAATACACATTATACATAGTTTTGAAAGTTGTATGAAAATTTAATAAAGCTTTCACAAGTTTTCTTCATATAAAAGAAACAAAAACCTTTTTTTTATTTTTTCAATGAATACTTACATGATTTAACCAATAACATTTGTTTTGATTTTATATATAAAATATCTTGCTATTTCTGCAGTGGTTCCAGACTATCGAAATCTTACTATATAGAAACTTGGGAATTTTTATTAATACATGAATTGTACATTTATTTATAAATTTCATTTTATATGTCACATGGATCTGCTGTGATGAGACTAGTAGCTATATAGGAAGGTCCCATCAAAAAATCTGGAACAAGTTTATTAATAAAATCTGTTATGCCATTGTAACAAGAAATCCCACTGTGGTGAGTTCTGTTGTGACAAGGTTTGACTGTAAATCCTATGTAGGAAAAAACTTCCTAATGTCGGAGAGAATTTCAAAAGAGAAAGCTGACTTTAGCACAGCTTACTTGAGAGAATATGCAAAATTATAATATATATGACCCAAATAAATGCCATACAAGATAGTAATAGTAAATTGAGGCTCAGCTTGGATCCCAATTGTTGTATTTTATATCATGACAACATCAATGATGCATTTTGGCATTTAACATTAGTAATTAATATTAGTCATTCATTATTAATCATTCTATTTATTATATTTTGTTGGACAAAATCATGTAAAAAGTCATGTTGCTTGTAATACTTCAAGAAGTATAAATACACTTAAAAATTTCCTTCAATTTTTTAACAATATGCATTTGATAATTTGATAATAAAACCTGTAATTAATTAATAAAGCTGGTGTAGTTGATTCATAATCCTTTCTGGTGATTAATGGTTCAGCCAATCTTTAACTATTAGTTATAACTCTTTTGATTTTACATAGTGATGCCTCAAATAGTATATTTCTATTTTTTTAGAGCATATGAAGCTGAAAAGAAAACTGAGACACTTGACCAGAACTCGCCTGCAATAATAGTACAAGTGCAGCTGGAAAGAAAATCTTGCACTTGGCCAGAACTAGGGCTTCTATTCGAATAAAACAAATAATTTGAATTAAGTTCAAGTTGTGTGTATTATAAATAATTCAAACAAGAATTTGCATTACAAATTTACAAATAGAAACTAGCAGAAACGAGGTGAACTTTGAATTTTATTTGTGAGATATTATTACAATATTCAAATTAAATGTCAGTATCCTACTAACAAAGTCCTTTGGCAACAAGCACTTAATAGAAAAAAATATGATATTGGTTTTGTATAAAGTAGTAATATGCACCCCACTGATCACTACTAATTATTTTTGTTGATACAACAAAAAATTGAACAGGATACTCAGGAAATAGAATTTTTCTACAATGATAAAAATTCAATTACAAATACATAATGGTAAAAAATATTTAATTAAAAAATAAAAATTAGATTCTTATAAATTGATCTAAATGATTTTTTTTTTAACATAATGATTCTGATATTGAAAGCAAGTTCTAGAAAAAAAAGTATTGGTTAATGTGAGCTACATTAATGTCAACATATCAATACCAAAAAGAAACAGATCAAGGGTGTTATATGTGTTGAGTTATTATTGTGAACCCAGGAGAAGGTATTGATGATGAAGGTGGGCAGATCATTATCCACCATAGATATTTCATTTATTATAATGGCATTGATTTCTGTAGCTCAGTCTTGTATCTTTCAAGAATAAGTGTATGGTCTTTCCACCAATACAACACCAGTAGTGGCCATCAACAGGTATTTTTTTAGACTAATGATTTGTCTTGTCATGAAGAACTTCCCAAATTCATCAAAAAGAAGCAGAGATATCTTCTTTTCATTTGATATTTTCCCAAAAGTTGTACAGGGTGTTGTAAATACCATATGGCTTAAAGACTAGTGCCGTAATCCAAAAAAGGAAAAAGTATGGTTGCAAAAGTGGTTGCAAAAGTAATTGCAACCACTTTTTATATGCCGTAAATACAATTACTACCATCATCATAATTTACGGCACTAGTCTTTAATGATAGTATTCTGTATGATACAAGTAAACTTAGATAAGTTATAAAACAGAACAGCATAGATTTTTTAGTGAATATACCTATAATAATAACAATACTTCCACAAACTCAACCAGCTTTTCAGTTTTCACAGTATGTTGTATTGGAATTTCAACTGAGCATAAGCAGTATAAACGATGAAATTCATCTTCACCTCGAATAAGAATAAATAAATGAAGCATCTTTCCAGCAACTTGGATTCCAACAATGCCAAAATCACCTTCATCTATTATACAACCCTTATGAGTCCAATGCATTCCATCATTTAATTCCCGCTACAACTTCGCCCAATCATTTATTTCTTTATCATCATTACAGACCAGACGTGAGCATTCGGAATACAAGAGTTCAAATATTATTCTTGTATGTTTTACCAAAAACATCACATCTGGTTACTTTCCCCTCTTTCCCCTCCGATCTTTATTAGCAATACTTTTCTGCACTGTGTAGATATTAAACATGCAAGTAAGAATATTTTTTTCTTAAAAAAATTGAGAACAATTATACTCACGTGCTGACAAAAACAGATTTCCTAAATGGAAGGCCTTTCAATGTGGCCCAAATAACAGGGACTATGATATCAGCTACATACGTCCCCTTGCTTTGTGAACTGGCAAATTTCTTGAATTATCCCAGACTTCTTCCCTATAAAATGAAAATAGTTATACATGTAGTTTTTGACCCACAAGAAATCATATGAGCTTAGCAAACATTTACAATGTGTTTAAAATCCTCTTCATAACTCCATGGAGTGTATCAACTCTTTCCTTCCAACTCATATCATGTGTAAGTTTGAAAAGTGAAACCTTGGCACTATCATAGTTGTAGTATTTCACGAAATTAATACACATCTTTTTTATGGACACCTCCATATGCCTCACAGGTTCCTAATAATACATTTTGACTTGAATAATATTCTTCAACACAGATGGTGACTAACACCAAAGTACACAGCTTCCAAGCAGATCCCCCATGAAAGGTCAGAAGCTTCAATATCATCTAATTTTCTTTGTAAATTGGGTGCATAATAAGACTTACTACTCTGAAAAAAAAAGATGCATAAAAATAAATTTCAGATGAGTTTTGATTCAAAGAGTTGATGATTATTTCTAAAACTTACAATGAGCTTTGTCTTCAAAGTTTGCATATTCTCTTTTATCTTGTCTTCAGTAATATTGTCTTTCTGTTGTAGGAAAGTCAATACACATATAATATTGGGGTGTGTGATACCCTAATTAAATCAAAATTAGGTGATGTAACATAATGGCAATCAACAACAAACTTTTTTTTTTAAAAACAAAATATATATAAAAAACTATAAAAATAAAAATTGTATCAGGGCCTTCAAATAAAGAGATACAAACATGAAACTAAGGGAAATTATAGTAAATAGATCAAACTTTTAGTTTATAGAGTTTTTTTCTTGCCAAATAAAAAAAAATTTTTTTATATATGTAAAGAAATTGAAAAAAGTTTGCTAATAGAAAACTTTATAACCAAATGAGATATGTCAAAAGGCTCTATATAGATTTATTATAGAAGAATCTAGCAATAAAACCATAAAAAATTTTGTATAATTTTATTATGAAAAAAAAAAAGTTATCATGGTTTAAAGTTATTCAATTTATTATTAAATTTTACCATAAAAATTTCCATTAGGATGGATTTCTGAAAATCTTTTCACTTAGTTGCTGAACTTTTTGTGCCATGATGCCAATTTTGTGAAAAAATATTCCAATCAAAAAATGCAATAAAAAAATTTAGTCACATGGTTTTGAAGATCATCAAGGGCAGAATTTTATCCAAATATATATATGGGGTGTGGACAATAGAAACGGACCATGTTGTGAAAAAAGCAATTTTGAGTTAGTATCACTATTATATTTAATTCCTTATGTAGAACATTTTTGGCTTAGAAACCATACCCACTTTGCTTAATAAAAATTTGAGATACCCTCCATTAAAGTTTTAAAAACAATAGTAAATTACTTGAAATGCAGATCTTTTTTTTAAATTTTCTC